>JBBPMS010000184.1:1883-22219 GCA_038090435.1 Phylloporus scabripes | reverse complement strand
CGCGTTTGACAGAATCGGTATTTTCCCTGGCCGCGCTAGAGTCGAAGCTTGTTGCATACGTGAATGACCCCGCCGCTGCCACCCAACCATTTGATGCATCCACAATACCGAAAATTAGCCGTGCCCAGCTGGCAGCGGAAGCAAGCCGTAAGAGTCCATCCTGTGTAACAAGAGTTAACCTTACGACATGTTTGGAAGGTCCGAGCACCTTGGATATAATTGCTGTACCTACTAGATTAAACGCCACACCTCCACCTCCAACTGCCGCGGAAAAGCAGTCCACATACGCGCAACAACTTGCCGAGGTTTCCGAGTTGGTGGATTACGGCCCGGTGTTTAATAGCAGCGCCAAGCCGGCACAGCTAACAGAGACAGAGACAGAATATCAAGTTACGTGTGTGAAGCATATATTCAAAGAGCATATCGTGTTTCAGGTGCGTGGCGGAGATAAACGACATCTATTACGATATTGATTCTGGATTAGTTCAATGTCTCGAATACCCTTCCGGACACTGTGCTGGAACAGGTGTCTGTCGTTATGCAGCCCCAGGCCGAGTCTGGACTGACGGAAGACTTTATCCTCACTGTTCCAACACTTACATCTGCGACCTCGCCAAGTGTTGTTTATGTGTCCTTTACACGAGATTCGCCCAAGGAATATGCCACGGGATCGTTCCAGTGTGTCCTCAAATTTATCAGTAAAGAACTCGATCCTTCGACGGGAGAACCTGAGGAAGAGGGATACGAAGACGAGTATCAGCTGGAGGAGGTGGAGCTGAGTGCTGGTGGAGACTATATAATACCGAGCTACTCCTCGTTCTCGTCCGAGTGGGACCGACTGCGCTCGGGTGCAACTGCGACTGAAACGTTCTCGCTCACTGCCATGGAAAGCATCAAAGGTGCGCTGAATCATGTCTTGATGCCAAGTCAATAACAGCTGACGAATAATTAATGCGATGACTAATCTCTACAGCTGCCTGCGACTCGATTATTGAAATTCTGAACATGGAACCACTAGGAGGTACAGAGGTCCCAACTTCTTCATCAGTGCACACTCTACAGCTGTCTGGGCTGGTCACGGGTGGTGGAGGCAAGGTGCTCGCAAGATGCCGGATGACGTTCTCGAGAGGGCAAGGAGTTACGCTGGAGTTTGCTGTCCGTGCTGAACAGGAGAGCGCGTGCGCCATAGTCGTGTCTGCGATCAGCGGTTGAGTACCTTTTGGGAATGGACGCTTGTTGGATCTTTCATGTCCTGGGGAAAATTGTGCGAACCATATACACAGCTACTCTGAATGGAACAAGGAGGTGAGAGGCGGCCGTAAATGCTTCAATGAACTGAGAGTAGCATGCGTATATGGACCACCGAGTGCAACACTCATGTCACCAATGTGTCGATAATGGTGGAACAACCATCATTAATTAACAGGGGTCTCCCTCACTACTGCAACTGACCCGCGTGGTCGCGTACGTGCCCAGAATCTACCGCGCATACATCCGACCGACCGACCGACCAGCTGCCCCTGCCCTTGCCTTATCCACGTCATCCCCTCTCTCCCCAACCTTGCCCTTCTTACCCATCCAAACAAGCACGGCACGCACCTCCCCATCCGTCCCGGGCCACTAGCATACAGAGACACCAACCTCGCCACGCCCCCGCTCTGGGCTAGTCACAGACGGTGAATGTTCTCAAAAGGACACTGGCGCTCGATCAACAATAGTATCCATAGTACCTTTTGGAGATGGATACTTGTTCTTTCATGTGGGACAAGTCGTTGTCCGAAATTACATCTGAGACTTTTTGAGTGAACCTTGAGTCAGATAGCGGTACAAATAGAACGTGGAGCACGTTGATCCGGGTACTCATTAGCTGTGAGAAAGCATCCGCCCCCGCGAGACACCCTAAGTAGCGGCGACCTCAGCTTCATCAGTCGGCCATGCCAGCCCCGCCGTTGCCCTCCCCAAAGGTCATCCACGTCAACACCAGAGGGGCCGTTATTCTCGCAGAGGAATCCCCCGAGGTAAGTCTTTTCTCGTGCACACCGCCTCCCTGACACGTCTTATCAAAGACGCGGGACAGCAGAGGGATATACCTTCCAAACTACATCGAACCTGTTTCCCATATCGCCATCGACGTGCGTGCACGTTTTCCTCGCCGTCATACTGTAAACTACATGTCTGTGTTTTCCAGATCGGTGGCTCTCTCGCCAAGGTAGTCTACTTCACTCGTTCACCAGAAGAGCCGCCGTCGCCGTCTACTGCTGCGACCCAAGGCAGTTCCTCCGAACACGGCAGCTTCTCCACCCTGAGCTCACCGTCCTCGCGCCCGCGCTCACCGGCCATCCCACCGAGCTCGTCCCACACGCGCAATGGCGCGCTCACGCCCCTCGTGCTCGAGCAGGGCAACTCAAACCACGCCCTCGACACAGACCTGCTGCGCTCCACGATCCTGCAGCGCACGACGCGCGTGCACCACATCCCCGGTGGCTCCATCAACTTTGAGCGCTTCCAGACGACCAACCTGTCTGGCCTGATCACCTTTCTCTCCGAGCTCATCAGCCGGTCGGCCACCGCAAACGGTGTCTCGCTCGAGGAGATGCGGCGCGGTGTCAAAATCATGGCCACGGGCGGCGGCGCGCACAAATTTGGCGCGCTGTTCGAGCGGGAGCTCAACGTCGAGGTGCGCCGCGAGGACGAGATGGAGTGTTTGATCGAGGGGATGAAGTTTATGGCCATGATCCCCGAGGAGGTCTACTACTTTTCGGACGAGCTCATCTCCGAGTTTTCGCACCCGCGGGAGGAGATGCCGCGGCCGTCGCCGAACCCGCCTAGCTATGCGATCATGTTTGAGAGCGAGGCGCCTTCGGCTCAATTGCCGTGTTTGCTTGTCAATATTGGTTCGGGGGTCTCGATCATCAAGGTGGATGCGGATGGGACGTTTGAGCGCGTGAGTGGGACGAGTTTGGGTGGGGGTACCTTGTGGGGTTTGCTAAGCCTGCTTACCCCTGCTCGAACGTTTGATGGTGAGTAAAAAGGTACTTTTGGTCGACGGATTGAGGTTTATTTGAGTAGAGATGTTGGCCCTGTCGGAAAAGGGCGATAATGCAAAGGTAGACATGCTCGTCGGCGATATCTACGGGACGGATTACACCAAACTTGGGCTTAAATCGACGACGATCGCGAGTTCGTTTGGTAAAGTCTTCAAGCATACTGGGGAGGGGAAGGACGGTGGTGAACGAGGAACGTTCGCAGCCGAGGACATTAGCAGAAGTCTGCTTTATGCAGTGTCGAACAACATTGGACAGATTGCGTGCGTGGCTGTTCCTTGGCTTGCTTCGGGTTCTCTGACTGCCGGCATCTAGATATATGAACGCAGAAAAGTATGGTTTGGACAGGATTTACTTTGGAGGTTGCTTTATACGCGGTGAGTGTTGATGACCCTGGTTGTATAATCATCCAACCCGGTGCCAGGGCATGCAACCACGATCACCACTCTTTCGTATGCGATACGGTTTTGGAGCAAGGGTAAAAAGCGCGCACTCTTTTTGAGGCACGAGGGTTTCCTGTAAGTGTGTTGTCGGGTATGCTGTGCATGATATTCACATGGGCGCAGAGGCGCAATCGGAGCATGGATCAAGAATATCGACACGGAAGAAATCCAGGGATGACGATATCGCTGTAGGTTACAGCAACGTTCTGTAGGTCCTTGTGCCTGTCTCACAATGGAGTTTTTCTAGATGACCACGAGGCGACCTGAAGGAGATGGATTTCTCATCACCACTATAAATACCCGATATACTCTCACCGACCGACCCTCTTATATATGTTATGTAGCACGGGGAAGCAGCGGTGCTACATTAATCCTGTAATTGCAAGTTACGTTATGTTGGTATCTGTGCTGTATTGTATAATAGAATTGGGGGTGGCGCTGGACTGTGGCCAAGAGAAGAGATTGTGGCCGTAGCGAAGGTATGTGGGCGTTCTACGGCCGCAAGTGGAACGAGCTCTAGTGGAATGGGCCAGAAGACGGATATGAGGGCACGCTGGATGTGATGTTCGGGTAGATATTTGGATGGGCATCCAGTTTGGGCGTGCCAGCTGTAACACTACCAAAACAAATGAAATTAAATTAGCATCAGATAGGTACGATGATGTAATCACTATATTACCACGTGCAACTACCTCGTCGTGAAAAAAGTAAGAGAAGAAAGGCAGGAACCGAGACGTTGAAGACGGTCGTGAGGCGTTGTGCGGTGCGTGATGAGCAGGGGTAGATCTGCGAAAAGGGGAGCCTGTGTATTGGATACGGCTCGGCTGATGGGTAGCCGTGTGAATATTGAGGCGTTAGCACAGAGCTGTTTAAAAAAGGTGCCGATATGGAATATTGCCAGAGCTCGATATACAGAGCCTTTGTCATGTCGCAAGCCTGATTTTCCTCTTCTGCTCTGCACCACTCCATGCACAACCTCCATTCCTCATCCCCACCCATCTCAGCCAAAAAGCTCGCCCTGCACAGGCTCCCCCCCTCCCCGCCCCCCTACGCCATATACGACGGCGACGACGACGGGCCCGCTGTCGAGGAAAAGCCATCAGCGAGGAGACAGCATGACCCTGACAGCGCTGACAAGTCTTCCTCCAAGAAGCCCCGTCATCGCCACAGTCCGGCGCAGCTCACCGCCCTCAACGAGCTCTTCGAGAGGAACGAGCACCCCGCTTTAGAGGAGCGTTCAGAGCTCGCACGGCGGCTTGGAATGTGAGTTTCCTTTTTGGGGTATATCGGCTCTCTTATCAATTTCCGTTTACATCGTTAGGGAAACCAAGACAGTGAATGCTTGGTTTCAGAACAAGCGCGCATCTACCAAGAAGCGCAACAAGGCCTCCCCGTTCCAAGCCGATCAACCTGAAAAATCTACAAAATCTTCCACGTTGCCCTCCATAGCCAACCTCCTTAATGCCACCCCACAGCCATCTCCTCGCTCACATCCCTCGTCTCGAAAATCTAGGCAGAAAGACCTCCATCTCAACGACCACATTGACCCCCCTACATCAGAACCCACCCTCGAGGGCTCCTTCTTTGCTGGGTTCTCTGGACAGGAGCGTTTCATTCTGTCCCACCATCGTGGGCGTCATCCCGAGTTTGGGGCTGTGTCTCAGTTACATAATTCTGACCTGGATCGCATGCTTCCTGATACAGACAGTCGTTTCGTATCCGAGAATGATGCACTGCCGTCCCGCAGGGGTCGCAACGACGTAGCAAGAATGCGTACATCCCCAGAACAAGCAGAAGAGCTCCGTCGAGCTTATGCGCTTAATGACCACCCCACGCGCGACCAAAGACAGCAGCTAGCCGACAGGATTGGCATGTATGTCACCCCGCCACAAACTTTGCTTCGCGTGGTTCATCACCCTTGTAGGCGTCTCCAAAGTGTTACCAACTGGTTTCAGAACCAACGGAGCCAGGCAAAGAAGCATAGGGAAGACTCCTCTTCTGTGCCTGAGGGGTCTGTGCGACAACCCCCCGATGGCGGTGATAGCTTGTCAACGTCCCTTCCTCCTCGATCTCATCATCCTTCACTTGCGATCCCTGAACATGATTCTCGTCCTTCATTACCGAAGCTATTGTCTACAGGGCTTGATGACTACCGTGAGGATTCTGCCTCTCGGAGCAGAATGTCACTGCCTCCATCATTGAACTCTCGATTGTCTTCTCCGCGAATGCGGAGGGGCGCCCTGCCCTATCCTAGGGATCCCAAAGACCTTCATGTCGATGAAGGTCGACGCTACGATCACCGTAGTGAGTACCCTAGAGCCGAGGATGCACTTGCACGTCCTCGGCGCTCTCGCCCAGAGCCACATCAACTTGACGCCCTCAAGAAACTGCTCCATCGGACATTGACTCCGTCGATAGAAGAGCGAAGTGCACTGGCATTAGAGATTGGCATGTGAGTGTATGCTCGGACAATGTCATCCGAACCAGCTGTTGATCAGTTCACAGGGATATCGGCAAGGTGACCAACTGGTTCCGTAATATTCGTCAGAATGCTCGTAAGCGTGCAAAACGCTCGAGGGTTTCTACTGCAAGTGCTAATCCGCATGAACACGATGCCTCGTCGGGTTCTTCCGTCTACGACGACGACGATGCTATGGACCTCGTCTGCGATGACATCCCGGATCAGGAGATGGATGATCGTAGCGAGGAGGAGTATCAGGAGGCTGTAACACCCTTCACTGACGTATCGGCATCACCCCCTCCGAACAAGCGATCAAGGTCACGTCTTCCTGCTGAAAATGGAATGAGCCCCATGGACGTTGGCCTCATCGAGTCATCTGCTTTCCCAGAATTTACCAAGGTCGTGGGAATGGCTTCCGTTAGTCACGGTGATTACGACATGGGGGTAAACGCCATGACGTGCTCTGGTGTAAAACTCGAGGACGCACTCCTGTTGTTGGGCTTCCATCAGCATGTTGTTCACTAAACGTGTAGGTGAGTCATCGGTGTTTATAGTGCATTGAGTATCTGCTGACACGCATACCAGCACCTTGATGTACTTGCTTTGGTTTTGTGATCAATGTATTATCACTCTCGTTTCTTTCGTGTGTCCTTTTATCCAACCTTGACACGCACATTGATGCGTTTGTGTAGTACTTCTGCAGCATATCCTTTATTATTGATTAATCGTTCATCTATTTATTTCTCTGGGCCATCTCGCCTGAAAGCACGTGTGCTCCCTGTATTTTCTGTCTCACTCAAAAGCATCCCTAGATCAGATTACGCTTCGAGTACAGAAACATATGTGTCACTTTAGTGTCCTCCACAATGTAGATAAATGATCTTGAAACAATCCGAACACGCTGCCCATCAAACGTGGCGCTCATACCGAGTTGCGTCGCGCACTCCTCCCCCTTCTCGCAGCTTTGCTTTGCTTTGCGTTTGGACCGTCGATGGTCAGGCTGGGCAGTTTGCCTTCCTCTTCCCAAAGGTCTAATATCTCGACTGACGCCTTGTAGCCCTTCTTCTCTATCTCGTCGTACTTGCTAAACTGAAGCGTGCCGTACTGTATGCATGCGCAGTGAATACATGGCGTTTTTCGAATGGACGCAAAACAGTCACCTCTTGGACGGGCATCTGCATGTACAGACACCCACGCGTCACCTTGGCTTCCTCCAGCGTTCGCACGCTCGACACGCTGACACACACGTAAGCCAGCGTCGACAGTAAAGAGGCCAAAAAGAACGTACTAGGCCAATCGACTCTGGATCTCCGGTATCGCCGGAATGTTGCGCATGGTCGAAAAGGGGTTCCATCTGTTCAGGAGGAGCCACCATCCAGACAGGGAATCGCCAAAGTTTCGGGGCGAATTATCGTCCGTCTTTGTCCGACGTTCAGTGCCTGTATGCGCATGGAGGTCGAGACTTACGGATCCAACGTCTGCTGCAAAGACGACGCTCGCCCCCATGGAAAACATCGTCGAGACCTAGAGAAAACAGTTAGGTTGGTAACCCGGGGGAGCGTCCCCGTGTTACTCACAGGTAAATTGTCAACTAGCACCGATAAGCGGGTCAGCGCAACGCCAAGGGGAATGTAGCAACACGTACGATAACCGCCATCAACAAGCATACTGCCATTGTCACACAATGGGGGCAATAAGCCGGCCAACGTCATTGACGCACCTAATAAACCAATACAATGGGGGATCGTTATGCATGTCGTGTAGTAACGTACGGATGAATCTCCAAGCATAGCCAGTCTCGTGTATCTCCATACGCGACGTGATGATGTTGGTGGTATTGCAATAATACGGAAGCCACATGTCTTCAATGTGAAGGTCATAGAAAGCCTGATATCGCTTAGCATGGTTGTGTAGAGTAAATGCGCTTATTTACCTTGTAAATGGCACGATTAAATTCATGTCCCTGTTCAAAGAATTATGGAGGATCAGTTCCTTCGACATGGAAACACTTACCGTCGTGTAAGCCACCAGTGGATAAGTGACATCGGAGAGCACTCTCCACACATTACTCATTCGACTGCTAAACTGCTTCGCCCGTCTTGCACTCATGATTATGTCACAATCGCGCGCATATAGTCCAGCAATGAAGGATCCTATACTCGTTCCGGCGATATAGTCAATGGGGATACCCCGTTCTTCTAGAGCCCTGATAACGCCCTGTAGCACGAACAAGTCAACACCGATATCTCCATTCGTAAATTGATCACGAACAATATGTGACAACCCACGCGCGCCGCCGCCGCCGAGTACAACTCCGACCGACTTGCCACAGAGCCTCCTGGCTAATCGTGAGAAATCGTTGACCATGGGCTGTCGTTGAGGGCGTGCATGTGCTCGCACTCTTCTGTACCGTTGAATACCGCTTTGAACTTTGTCCTTGAGGTTCTTGAATGCAACGACTGCTTGAGGGTCTTGTGGAGGCGATACCTTCGCTAAAGGCAGAACGAGGCCCTGATCACGGATCATTAACTATGCCACGACTCCGAATGGTGTAGCACTTACCGGCAACTCTACATGAGTGTGTTGATGGACCCACGGTCGATTCTATGCGAAATGTAATGTGAGAAAGATTTGGGCTACGCCTCCTATGTATGACCAACCTTGAGCCACTCTCTTGTTGATCCGGGGGCAACCGATCGCTCAGGGTGAAGAAGCACAAGTTCCTTCCGAGCAGTGGTCTTCATGGAGAGTAAAAGACGTTCATATTCCCCAATACTCGGGTCATCGCCCATGCCAACAACCATAACGAAATCGGCCTAAATAAGGTTAGCGACATGTTCTGAATGGATTAATGAGCCCACCTGTCGAATACAAGTTTGGGTCCAGGGACTGTTAACAGGTGAATCGGCAACATAAAGTACAGTACGATATCTCTGCTCTTGGTCAGCCAACCATGCCGCTGCCTTGAGCTTTCCCATTCTGGAGAAGGCATGCCGTCCGAGGTGTCCTGAAACGGATGCCTGGTTGAGATACGACGTTCTGGCACCCATCTCCTCCAATGCTGCCTTGAGCTTCCGCGCAAATGTGTCAACAGGAACATGTCGGGACACAGGCAGGATGGCAACCGTCTTCAGGTTTGTATTGTTACGGCCCAGTTCAGTCGCGGGGCTTGGACGATGAGCATTCGAGGATGCATCCACTTCGTCGCGCACTCGGGATGCAATAGTACGCAGAAGCCTGCAAATTTAATGAGCGCCATACCATTCCAAATCCCTCGACGTACTGTGCAGTAGTGCGAGGATTTCTAGCAAAGACAGGTTCATATGACTAGAGTATACGTACAAGACAATCGACTCACCGAGAGGAGATCGCATTGAAAAGAGTTTGTGGCATACGGATCAACTCTGAATCACGGATAGCATGCAGTGTCGCCCGACGCGGTGAGTTCGTGATGACGTCGAGCTCTCCGACCGTGTCTCCTTCGCCGTATTCACCAGTGATGGTCACTTTTCCATTTTCTCCCTCGGTTATGGAACGCAGCCGCCCATTAATCACAATAAAGAAGCAGTCACTAACGTCTTGCGGCCGCCAGAGAACCTGGCTGGCACTGACTTGCATCCAGTCCAATGAGGCATCGATTTGCAGCACTAGAATACGTGAACTGATGTTATCTCACAGTAAATCAGAATGGACATACCAAGTGGGGAGAGCAACGAGATGAGTCTCTTTGCAAGTGTCAACTGCACAATGGGCCGCTTTTCCACCAGTCGTTCCAATGCTTTGGCGGGCAAGAAGCCAACATATACATCTGTTTTGGCCTGGATGTCGACATAAGAAGGGGTACTGCAAAGAGAAGCTAGGATAGCTTCAGTCGAGAACCTAATATTATAACGTAGTATGTACCGAGATACCCCGCTATGCCCCCTGGCTTGACGGTGAAAAGAAGTTTGTGAGTCTCTCGCTTGCCAGTATCTGTCTTTGCATAATCATATGTGGATATCGAGTCCGTATCGGATCCCGAAATCTTGGACTGCGATGCTAGCGGAGCAGGGTATTGAGTGTCTATCGGAAGGAGTATATCAAGGAACCCCTCGATGACATAGTATAGGCCTGTCTTGATTATCAATCACCCGAGACATCTTTATCGAAGAAAGCACCCGCCTGTGTTGCGTTCACCCGTTTTCACAAGGGTGGAGCCAGCAGAGAAAAACAAGATTTCTACTTCATTATCTAAGCCACCCATGTATCCAGTGGCATTCGAAGAGCTCCCGGTGACGCTAGATGTGTTGTCATCCCCAGCGTCCAAAAGAGAAAGGGACCCAAAAGGAGAGCTGAACACGCCAGGCGGCGACTTCGATCCATCGAAAGGTGGAAAAGCTGGTGAGGCGTCGACAGATTCTCCCATGTTTATAGGAGGCTGCAATAATCCAATGGATTTCGCAATGCAGGACATGACTTCTGAGCGCAGGTCGAATTCGTCCCACTGGAGACGAGCTGTCACGGGGAAATTCTTAAAAGACGTCGCACGAGGCGTATTCAAGATGCTGAAAGCACGAGTATGGGATCTGTAATTGTCGTTTCCCTGGCTGGTTGACGTGAGAAGATCACCTGCTTGGACTTGCTGGCGCGTTCGAAGATGAAAAGTACGCATAGGTATGGGTCCTGTGGGACTTTCCGTAAGTTTTTCTCTCGAACTGACCGCGCTGGTGGTGCCGTTGACTTTTCCAGAAGAAAACAGATAAGGCGAGGGATCGTGACTGAAGTAGTCACTTTCCGAGTCGGATTCTTGGATTGCAACGTCGTCAAAGCGTTGGCGCAAAGAATGTAGTCCGCCGCCTTTGTAAAACGAGTCCGGTAACGGATGGCATGCAATTTCGTTAATTGCCTTCTCAGTCCGGAGAACTTCTGTTGTCAACCCCAAGTACTTGTGAGCTGCGTTGAAGGTTACTCGCGAGAATCTTGTCAAGATCACTTTGCAAAAACAATTGTCTCAGAACCAAATATCTCATTAGTGCGACTTACCTTGGACGATATGACCAGTCGCTTTTGGAAACTTCTTGGTCACTCTTCGGAATGCTTCAGCTGGGATAACCGCAAGTGTACTATCTTCCGTCGCCCGTCCAACAATGCCGTGTCGAAGTGACTGCTGGATTGAATCGGATCGCGGAGGCGACGGAGCGTTTGGAGGGGTATGAAAAGATCGCCTAGCATCACTTGTACCGGCAATCGATCCCGTCGGATGAGCGGTTGATCCCGAGGATGAGATCGACGCGGTCCGATTACGGGATAGAGGAGTAGGAGAGGATTGTTCGGATTCAAGATCAAGATGCGACACATCAGTGTTTATTGGTTCGACGGATTTTCGGGGGAGAGGTAAATGCACGGTTGGGTTTGTGGAATGCGTATATTGTGTGTCCTCCTGCCAGCTAAGCTTGATTTCGTCTGTAAACAAACTGAGGATGCTGAAAAGACTGGATAGCGTCCCACCACTCCGCACTTCGTTGATCAATTGATATCCGTTCATATCTTCGTCATCCCAAGAACCATTTTGTAGTGCCACTTGGCCAGTTCGCGCGAAAACTTGGACGGTTCCATCTATGACACAGTAGAAATTCCGATCCTGATCGAGAGAAATACTATCTCCCGCAATGAGCCGTCTGGTCTGTAGATGCCGTGCTAATTCATGGAATACCTGCCGGATACGTAATTGAATGGGCGGAAGAGGGCAGGCAAGATCATGTAAAACTAACAGGTTTTTCAAGAAAGCCGAAGACGCGCACGGCCTGCAGGAAGTCGTCCAAGTAATTATGGAACGCTGGTGGTGGTTCCGCAGTATTGACATCCGGATGGAGGGCATTAACGTCTGGTTTGACTAGCGGTGGTTCTTTAAGCTCTGAGTAGGTATTGAGGTATCGCAAGCGAATCCAGTAGTTCAAAGCAACTGCTGATGCAACGAATAGGAATGCAAAGGACCAAAAGTTCAGCTACGCAATGAAGATCAGAGTTCGCCCAATATGAGATCAAGGAAACGCTGACCGTCAATGTCATCGAATACGAGAGTAAGAAGTAAATCAGCCGGGGAACTGATATGGTTGCAAAAGCGGCGAGAGACTTGACCCAAGAAAGCACCCATACTAAGCCGGACTTGAGTGATTCCTTTACGTTGGATGCATGAGGTTGAAAGACGTACATGTTACCCAGAAACAGGCCGATATTAGGGAGATAAGAGGATGTCTACCATCGTACTCTGGTGGGGGAATCGATGTCTCCATCGTGGTTGCAGTTCAAGATGAGTCCCACTAACTAGGGTCGGCAAGTTCGTCGAAGACGCTCTACATGTGCACCTCTGCCGACCTTGTAATTTGTGGCTGTGCTTCGGCCCTTCAACACTCTCCCGCTAATGGCAGCGACCTCTTCTACAGATATCCTGACCACATCAGGCGTCGAGCGCGACAATGAACAAATATTGAACATCCAGGTGCTCAAAGACGCGGCGAAGAAGGCCTTGGTGAACGTTCTCAATTCAGCAAGTTCCTCCACCATCTCGTGACTCTGTTCGCGCTCACAGATTACTCTAGGTGAATGGCGCGAAGACGCTGGTACTCGATTCTGCCCTTTCTGGGCCGTTGGGCCTTGTCACCGAGGTCGCCCTTTTGAAGGTGTTTATCCTCGGAGCACGCATCATCATGTCAATATTGATCGTCTGGCAGAATCATGGTGTCGACAAGATGTTCTGGCTTGAGCCCGGTCCTCTGACCTCGACTACTACGAATGTGATTTATCTTTGCCGGCCTCTCATCAAATACGTTAAAATAATCGCGGGTTAGTGATGTCTGCTTTCGTGTGATGTCTCGACCAACAAGGAAGGCAGACCAAATCAAGAAGTCTTCCAAGGAATCTCACAAGTATAGGTACACGCTATTCCTGGTTCCTCGTGCGTCGACTCTTGTCTCGCGGATACTGGAGGAGGAAGGCGTACTTGGTGATGTGACCATCTCGTCATACAACTTGCAGTTTATACCTATCGAGGAAGATGTAATCTCGCTTGAATACGACAGCGCATTCAAAGAGCTATGGGTGGTCAGTACGTGTTGGCTCGTTTCGCCAGACATTGATTTGTATACAGGATGGCGACGAGACCGTCATATATAATTCAGCATTGGCCCTGGATTCTCTACAACATACTTTCAGTCGCTTTCCCCGCATCATTGGAAAGGGAGATTACGCCGCGGTAATGCCAAACATAATCGATCCGCACCCGCCTGACAAATCTTTGGGACAGAAACTTGCTACTCTCTTAACGAAACCCCTTCCAGAGCAACCAGTAGCATCTCCTGATTCCTTGAATCCCCAGGCACCGTTCGACTCTTTGATCATTTTGGATCGACATGTTGATATGATCACCCCATTATTGACTCAGCTAACGTACCAGGGCCTCATTGACGAGTTAATTGGGATCAAGAACTGTGAGCGTCTTTGGTCGTGATCATGTGGTCTTCTCATTCGTTGTTAGCTCAGGTTGAACTTCCATTGAGCCTTTTAAACCCACCATCTGCTCCAGATTCGACCAATCCGAGTACATCACACTCATCTACGACCATAACACCAGTCACCAACGAGAAGACGAAAAAGCATGTACTGTCTGGTGTGACGGACTCGTTGTTTGCAGAACTGCGAGACTTGAATTTCTCTTCTGTTGGGAAACGGCTGAGTCGTGTTGCACATCGAATTGATGAAGACTACAAGGTAAACTGACTGATTTTGACACGAATACTGTCTCATGTACCGCAGGCTCGCTTGCAGGCCAAGACAGTCGCGCAGCTGCGTGACTTTGTCGGTAAACTTGGTGGGCTGAAAACAGAACACGAGGCCCTGAGACTACGTGGGTGATTTTATATGCCATCTCCGTCGACACTGATTCCGTAATACAGATACTTGCTTGTCGGAGTTGTTGGTCCCACAGACACGTACAGAGATTTTTAACAAGTCCTTGGAAATACAGCAAAGTGCGTGACTCAATAGCGGGGCTAGGCATTCTGCTTACTTTGGAGTCCCAAGATCTCCTCGCCTCGTATGAAACTACGGCGCAAATCAATACCATCGAGGAGATGATTGCTCAGGGTGCAGACATGCAAACAATCGCTCGACTTCTTTGCCTTGCGAGTATAACCACTGGTGGCATCAAGACTCGTTTGCTGGAGAGTGTGAAGAAAGAATTTCTCCAGGCAAGGGCAGATGTTCCATTTTCCATTCTCTGATATTGATTCTTTTTCTCTCCCATAGGCTTATGGATATCATCTGTTACCTCTTTTGCTTTCTTTGTCCGCATCTCCTCTATCCATTCTCCTACAAAATCCACTCCCAGCATCCGCCCCCACACCTGCTAAGCTGCCATTTACGTCCGTGCGCAAATCTTTGCGTCTTCTCATTGATGATAATCCAGAGGCGCTGGAGGAGCTCGAAAATGACATCAGCTATGTTTACTCTGGCTATGCTCCAATCAGCGTTCGGCTGGTTCAGTGTGTCGCGCAAAAGAGTGGTGTGATCAGCAATCCTGCGGAAAAGGCGAGTGTAGACGACCGGGATGGAAAGGGAAAGGCTTCGACCCAGAAGAAACTTTTTGCGCATCCTATTGTCGGTTGGAAAGGGTTCGAAGATGTACTATCTACCATTCCAGGGAAAACTTTTGACATAGTGCAAAAGCTGCCCAGCGGAACAGGGCCAGGGAGTCCGTCCATCGCTACGCTCCGTAAGTGTAGATATTTGGGTTGCTGATAAACCGAGTAACTTATGGTTTCCAGTTCAATCTCATGAACAACCAACTACGACGGTTGTCTTTTTCCTTGGTGGGTGTACATATACCGAGATCGCAGCCTTGAGATGGGTCAGTCGGCAGAACAAAGGTATAGACTGTTCCACATTTGAGAAACTTGGTGATTCATTCGCGCAGGTCGGAAATTCCTAATCGCAACTACTGGAATCGTGAGCGGTGCAAGTTTGATGAAGAGCATAGCCAACGATGGGAGATAAGGACCTGGAACATGAAGCGTCTGATGCTGTCGTAGGCTCTCGTATAGAGCATTGTTACGGCGTGTGGTGTCGTATGAAATATTGGAACTGCGGTGTAACATGTCGGTTCATCTTGTTCTTCCCAGGTGCTATCTAATCTACAGGATGCCTCGGGAAATATATTACCCGCCAAGGGTACAGACTGTCCAACACACCTGGATCATGGAAACGAGAAGCAGCAAAGTGCTTGGTTATACACCCGTTCACATGCAGACTCAACCGCGCGGCTGTCGCGTTGTTTTGACGTACTTTGAGGCAGTGGACCCCGGGTACTACACTCTAACCGATGCAATGGCTCAATTCAGGTGCGAAAGGGTAGAGCTTGCGGGGTGCATGTTGGGACCTTGGGCGGCCGAGAAATTCCTTGCCTCCAGGTTGACGCGGCCAGAAGATGACACACGTAATTCTTAGGAAGACGCGGTGTGCATTGGTGAGCTGCCCACGTTTCCTCGTTATAATTGGGATCATTGCCCTTTGGTCAAGGTTTGACCGCAACGCGTTAAATGAGTGGATGACGTGAGGAATTATAAGGTGTGTCTGGGGTCCTGCTTCTCGGGTCCTCGATGTCAAACTTACTCAAGTGCTCGTATAAGGTCCGTCAACGCAAGCCAACATGAATCTTTCCACACCTCCACCCACTTCAAAGTTTCCTCACCTATTTTGAATCTTTTGGCGAGGTACGCATTTCCGGTTTTCGTTATTCTGTTGGTCAAACAATTTATTGACTCGCCCTTCTGTTCGTACATGTTCGGCACCGCCCCTGTTACTGGTCTGTGCGCTCAAGGGTTTTTTTTTTCAAGTCGACCGAACAGTGGTAGTCACCTTTGCAACGATGCCTCCGCGCACAACAGAAGGGAAGGCAGCCCCAGAGAAACCGCCCAAGAAAACGAGTTGGTGTCCTTTGCACTCATCACCATGCTGCGGCCCGTAACACAACCTGTCCTCAGAATCGTCGTCTGGGGGAGGAGGCCGAAAGAAGCTTAGTGCCTTTAACAAATTCATGCAATCTGAAATGGCGCGGTTGAAGGAGTCTGAACCTGACATGCCTCATCAGGAGAGGTGAGCGAGTTTGGCGTGTGCCGTGTCCGAGGGTGATTGATCATCGTCTGGACAGGTTCAAGCTTGCTACTTCCAACTGGAAGAAGGCAAAGGAGAACCCGAGAGCGACAGCTACCTGATTTTCGTATCCATTTGTTTATCGCCATGGTTGCATTTCCACCCTCGACCCTGTTTGACAGTCGCGCTATATGTTGGCCAGATATTCTTATTGGTAACGACGTTGAATTTGCTACATTAACTTGTTTTCGGGACTGTTTCTGTATACACGAGTAATGCAAAGGATGATATCTGCCCCTGAGTGACTGAGTCGTCTGTTTCCAGCTTGTTCAAGCGACACTCTGTCGATATCTCGCATCTTGCTCGCCAGCGCATGTCTTATCTTCTTTCTCTTTTCGTCCAGTCCTCCTCATGAACCGTGTCGATAACTCGTTCGATGATCCATTAAAGCCCTCCCCTTCGTCCGAGTTTCCGCCCCCAGCCCATCCATCCATGTCCGAACATCCAGATGACGGTGTCTACCTCAACTCTGATCCATTTCCCCCGTGGTTTTTATTCGACGATCACCCTCAATCTAATCTACCCGGCCCTTCTGACCCGTTTGCTGCCGCCTGCCGAGACAATGCCCGTGCCTCGTTGACCGACAAAGGCAAGACAAAGGAGCCCCCACCCACGTTGCCTCCGTTGTCGTTTTCGCCCTCTGGCTTGGGCTACAACGTCGACGACTGGTCCTCCATACCAGGTCCGTCCTCGTATCGGTCCACTTGGACGTCTCTCTGCACAGCGTCATCAAGCCATTCCCCTAGTTCGGTAGAGAGCACCCCCGTACAGGTAGACGACCCTCCCATTCTCTCCAACGCACCATCCCGGACCAGATCCCTCTCTAACCTCTCCGTCACCTCCACCACCCCTTCCATGTCGAAAATCAGACTCAAACTCGCTGCGTCTTCCAAGGCTCCGGTCAGCCTCGCTCGCAGGCTTCTCTCCAGAAACAAGGCAGACATTGCAGTGCCTGCAGTGACAGGATCTACAACCGACCTCGCAGATCCCTTGGAAAATGACCTGTTGTCGTTTGAATCCGGGAACTGCCACTTCCCATGGCAGACCAAGGATGTTACGCGAGCATCCTCACCCCGGGCCGGGGCGGAGACACATGACGTGCCCGCTGCGGATATAGTTGCCGCCCGGTATCCCGACAACTGTCGTTTGGACGGGGCCACTGATGCGACAGGAAACGGTCGTTCCTATTCTTCCCCGGACCCCAAATCCGTGTTCGATATTGTTCCCCAAGTGGATCTGGAGGACCATGTCACGCCTCTGCAGGTCTACGTCCGTGACTTGTTCGACGAGATGCTCCCAAAGGAGCTTCGGCTGCGTGTGTTCGCTTCGTTGGTCTCTCTTCATGAAGCAGATCACGAACGACTCATCACCAGCGGGAAATGGACGGTTCTAGCAGCGTCTTCGTCAAAGAATCGCTGGGTGGGACGAGATCGTGGCAGACGAGAGCTTGTCAGGCTGAGCAGGGTGGGTATACTCGATTCCTGTCCTGTTGGTCTGGTGAATCAACTGAGATCAGGTATCAAAACTATGGCGCACATTGATCTTTGACGGCCAGCTTTGGCAAGACGTTGATCTCCGGACGTTCCCTGCCACATCCGCCAGCTTCCTTACTTCTCTCGTACAATTCTCTGGTCCTTTCATAAAGAACCTCGATATGTCGGGACACGCTGATTTCTCACCGGCTGCGTTGATCGATATGGCGGGTGGCTTTTGCGTGCGCTCAACGCCCATCATCAACTCTACATATACGCAGTTGACCGGGATCACCTTGCAAGGCTGTACCTCTCTGACGATGCAGTCGCTCCATAGTCTCCTCATCCGTTCGCCGTTTCTGCGCAGCTTGAACGTGAAGGGACTGCAGGCCGTTAGGAACGCCACTTTCGATGTGCTTGCGCTCTGCTCACACCTCACATCGTTGAATATGAGCCAATGTGCCAACATTGATGGAGGTGGCGTTTGCGCATACGCAGCAGCGGTGATGGCACGAGGCGATCATCTTGCACTCAGGGAACTCAGGTTATGTGGGCTTTCCATGGTCGATGACAACACGCTGGCGACATTGGGAAAAGCTGCGCCCCATCTTGAGGTTCTTGATTTGAGCTATTGCCGCAGCTTGCACAACTCTGCTTTGGAGGCGTTCGTGTCCTGCGCGGAGGGCGAAAAGGATTGTGGGGAGACCGTTTTGCTATCAGCTCGGGAAGCTGGAAGGGATCCAAGGGATTGGCGTCGATATAGGCGTCGCGTGACGGCCCTCCGACATCTCTCGCTCTCCTATTGCACCCTGCTCACGGACACTGCTTGCTCGAACATTGCTCATTCGGTTCCACGTCTCGAGTTTCTCGAACTGGCGGGAATTGAGCAGACTCTCAAGGACGATGGTCTTGTGCACCTTTTGGGCACCACACCATTCATCCGGAAACTCGATCTGGAAGGGGCTTGCGACATCACGGATGAAGTCCTCGAGGTGCTCACTCCAGAGCCCGACATGGAGAATCCGCCCCCGTCCAAGAGGCCAGGGTCACCCCAGGCTGGACATGCCCTGGAACATCTGACAGTGTCAGGTGCGGTCAATTTGACCAACGATGCCTTCAAAGCGCTCATTCGTGGCTGCACGCGATTACGAGTCCTGGAAGCTGACGCCACGTCTATATCCGGAGCGGTGCTCCAAGAATTTGTGCGACAGGTTCGCGAACGGGGCATCGACGACGCAGGGCTGGTCGCCGTGGATTGCCACTCTATCGGGGAACGCTCCATCAAGGAGATGGTAGGAAGCACGCGTCCGCGCAAAGGGTGGCGTTCTTGGGAGGCAAGAAAGCTGGGCTATCTGGATGGCAGGGATGGTGAGGATCTGAAAGTTGGACAAGACGAATGTGACGAGAAGAGAGTGGTGATCAAGTCGTTTTACAGCTGGCAGACTGTGGACGCGGTACGGCGTGATAGGGAGCGGAAGAAGAAGGCGAACAAGAAAGCGCGGAATGCATCAGGCCATGTGAGCGAACCCGAGGAGAGCGAGAAGGGGAGACTCTCGATGAGGTGGTGGGCATCGAGTAGGACGTCTTCTGGAAATAATACGCCTGGCGAGGACGGTGATCGGGAAGGGTGTGTAGTAATGTGAGGCGGTCATATTGTGTATCTTTATCCCGAACTGTACGCCTTTGTATCTTTTTGTTCTCTTTCTCTTGGCGTCTACTAACTGTTTTAATCTTACGGCCTGCTAACTGGTAGGGCGGGACTGTATATCTCACGGAAATCAATGTACACACGTGTAGCATGGAAAAGTGAAGTATCCTACGAGAATGACGAGCTTCATGGCTTCTTTGCTTTATGCTTTGCCTTCTTTGCGGCTTTCCCATCTCGAGCTTCCACCGTTGAGATAGGCACCGCTCGCGATGAGTCGTTGGTTAACGTTGACCGTACTAAAGTGGAAAGCTTTGTCTTCTTTGCGTGATCCGTTGTTCGCGATATCGACCCAGAGACGCCTGGGTGCCGTCAATGAACCAAGGCTTTGACGGCATATACTAATACTCACCAGACAAAGTGTCCACACGATGCCTTTTACGCTTCGACGAAGGATTTTCTTCTTCTCGTGCCCGTCCTTTGCCCTTGTCCGGTCTTGTAGACTCTGTGTCCTCAGGCGGATCATCCATATCTATATTTTCGTCGGCAGCTGCTTCATCGAATACTCCAAGATCGTCTTCTCGTTCACTCCCCAATTCCTCTCGTTCCTTTTGGTATTCTGTACGCGCCGCCATTTTACTAGTGACCTTGACCGGGACGCGTTCGTTGTTGGAACTGGCACCTGCTGGTGGTGCAACGTCAGAGGGCTCATCAACAAGTTGCGCATTCTTTGCCTGGGCGATGGCATGTTTGATAAATCTTTCCGCGGCTGCCTTGTCTATGCCAAGCTTCCCTGTCGAGCGTCGTCAGCGCCAGACCATCGGAAAAGAGGCCAGGATCATACGCTTTTGGTGCTCTTCCGCATGGCTGATCTTGTCAAAGTATGCGCGGACGCGTTCCTAACAAGTCTGATTGGCGATTTGGACGGGATGTGTGAACGGGGGTGCGTACGAGTTCGGCGACGACGCGGTGTGACTTTGGGTCTATACCGCGACTCTTCAGATAAACTAGGGGACACGTCAGCGCTCGGAAGGTCCATCTAATATGCGCTGACCAAAGACGAGGTCATAGACGACGTAGGGTATG
>JBBPMS010000183.1:14053-34295 GCA_038090435.1 Phylloporus scabripes | reverse complement strand
GGACGACTCAGCCCTCATCGACGCCTGGAACTCTGCCGAGGCAGAATACGAGGTATCGTCTTCCCTCCCATCACCCTCGTGTGCCCATGCTACTCGCTCACGCGCGCTCCAAAGGCCTACCACGGCACTTCCAAGTCGTGGAAAATGGAGCCTGTCAAAAGGTCCCCACTGTGCGTCCCGCTCCTCTCGTTCTGCTCTCTTTTGATCCAACACGAGGATTGTCAGATGGTACAACAAGCCTTTTACAGCACCCAGCAAATCCAACGGGGGCCCGCCCCAAGCGCAAGAGGATGGCGAACCCGAACCCGACACCGCCCCGCTCGACTTTCACACTTTTGTCCCGACTCATGATCCCTCGCTCTCCATTCCAGTTGATGGCGCCGCCGCCAGCCCCTCCGCGACCACGGCCGCCCCGTTCTTCGTACCGCCTGCGTCCACGACGATGGTGAGTCGTGACGAGGCGTTCAGTAATGCCTTGAGCGCCATGTACTGGTGCGGGTATTGGACCGCAGTGTACCAGGTAGCCGTCATCTAATAATCTCCACTTGAACTAAAATTATATCTAGTGTCAGAGCCAATCGCGCGACGACGTGACGGATGAAGCGATCAAAGAAAACGAGGTTGAAGCACAAGATGATGACGAGGAAGAGGACCTAGTACCAGCACAACGATGAAGCGTTGCTTGATTTAGTTCGTCCGTTTGGCAGCACGAACCTGGGTTGCATCAGGTGCGTTATTTATTAAAGAACCAGAGTAAGATGTCACCCTATCGGCAATACTACAATCTTTACAATGCAATCTCGACATCCAGCCTGGCCAGATATGAATACACATCGGGTGACATCCGATACTTCAGTATCCCAGCAAATACCATCAATGATCTCGATTTTTTGCGCAGCGACGTCAGTGTCTAACGGGGTAGATTAACAGAGAGAAGCCGTTGTGCAAAAAAAGACTTACCAGTTGTCGTGTGGCTTCAGCGACAGCAGATGCCTTGACCGACTGATGCACTGCTGCGAGTGAATCCATTGTCAGAGGCAAGTAAACTTGCAGGTTGCGCTGCAGTGCGTCGTGAAGCTCCTTGAACTCTTCTGCTTTACGCGTGATTTTTGCGACATCTCCATCCAAAGGAATGAGATCCGTTGACTCCATTATCTGGCACGAGCTTGAGATTTTATGTAGGGACATGAAAAAAAAACAGCACACCTCGAGAGTAACGTCTGGCCGCCCAGCGTTTTTTGCATTCATCGCTTCCCTCACTCTCAAAAGCTTCACGGCGGCATCTCTATCTTTTCCTACTGCCCTGTTCATCCGTTCATAGTGCCGTAGAATTTCGAGAGCCGTCTTTTCGATCACTCGTCCCTTTTCGTTTTCACCTCCCGTTGCGGGCAGTAAGAGCGTATTGCCGAGTGCCTGCGCAAGGCATGCAATCACTGTGGCATAGTCACCCGCGAGGTTGTATAGTTTGATCGCCTCGGGAATGCGGTCATTCGCCTCTGATTCACGCGCCGCACGTACAAGGATTTGCTCGTTGTACTGAGTCGCATTTTGCAGCTGGAGCAGTGAAGCTCCTTGTTCGATGACGCCACTCTACCCTTGCGTGTCAGAAGAGGCGAGACACAACAAAAGATTAGTGGGACGTACAAACTTCGTGCCATCGGGTCTGAATCCACCAACTAGCTCCTCCCATGCCGGTCCCGAGTGTGCCAACACGATGATACGCCGTACGAGTTCCCAAGCACTCTCCAGGTTTTCTTTTCCGACACTGTTACCCTGATCTGCAGATAAGCAAACACAGTAGACGTATTGGAGCGCTTCTTTCGCGTCCAGTTTCACAAATTGGCGGACGTAACGCCAGATCAGTGTAGAAAGGCTGAGGGCGGGGGGATTGAGAGGCGACAAAGTCACTATCATCGACATTGTTAAGAGACAATTTCATAGAGAAAAATATGAAACGACATACAAGGGCCAAGTTCAGATGTCTCTGCACGTGAAGGGACACGCAAAAGACCATGGTACGCCAACGCAATCGCGAGATGAACTGCTTCTATCTCGGTTTCTGAACGCTCCCACAATGAGGCGACAGCCTTGAGACAGTCAGCGTACATGATACGTTGCATGTCGTTATGAACAACGAACCCTTTCGAATTGCCCGCACAAGAGCAGTATACTTGCCCATGTACCCAGATTGCCAGCATCAAAGTGGCGTTCACCGTAGCTCAACAGAACTTCCGTTAATCCACGAAGGCCACCCTCCTCTTCTTCATCAACCTGTTCTCATGCGAGTTGAAACTCTGGAGTGATATATAAGGAGGATCAGAACCAACCATCGCAAGTTGAAGCCACAGCCAATCTTCTGTCGTCGTCGTGACTTGGGGCACCGTGCGCCTCGATGGCTCCAAACGGCCCATGAGTTTGTATAGCGCAAGTTTGAACGGATCTGCTGAAGCCGAATGCAACATATGAGCGTTGTAGACACTCTGTAGATGATCCCGATGTGGTTTTGGCAAGCTGTTGGTCCGCGGTAAGACGTCCAGCATGTCAAGTGTGCAATATTCCCAACGTACCGTCTGTCGGGGGACTCGATCCAAGATTTGAAGTGGCTCACAAAACTAGCTTCCCGATGATCGATAGCAGTTTGGCACCGTAGTGCCTCATCGAGAGCTTCCTGAACATGACCCGTACGTACAAGGTAATACAGCTTTGCCCAGAGTGGCTGACCAGCTACGAGCTACAAAAATGGGCGATCAAAGTAAAGCGCAGGAAGGCATACAACTTACTTCTATCCGATCCTCCCACTCTCCGTTTTTGTAGTACTTCATCAACAGATACGCCCGTATCTTGTTAGCCACACTTGGATCACCGCCAAGGCGTGCCTCCACGGGGCGTGATTGAATTGACCTGTCGATGGCATCCCAGTACTGGTCCTCAAGTGCCTCCCGGGATCCTTTGGCGATTTGAGCCCTCAGCGCTGACGCTTCACGCGAGTCCGGATCCGAAAGGTATACGCGCGCGTATTTTCGCTCGAACAAGGGTGCGTTGAGGATGTGGGCACTCGCATGCTCAACCGGGGGAAGAGCGGGAGGTTCTCCAGTGATTTTTGCCAAGACCTGGAAATTAAACACTATCTGAGGAGACGCGGCCTGAGAAAATCGTCAATCTCAAAGAATGAAATGCACGAAACGCTCAGCATGGGCGCACCTCGGCGTTAAGACTTGCGGCAGCCTGCGTGAAGAGATGAATGATGGGGCACGAGGTTCCCCGCAACCTAGCTGCATTCAGTTCGCCGACTGCACGGTCGTAGGCCATCATTTTGCTTTGCATTTGCAGCGTCAAGCTTGGACCTGTACTCGCCTGCCGACCAGATCTCAGAAAGCGAAAAGGTGCAAAGGAGTGTATAGCATACAGATAGGCTTCCCTTTGCATGGAAGCTCTTCTTCATCTCAGCCAGCGCCTTGTTGTCACTGACCACGCGACCTCCAAGTTCCTCGAACACGCGCCTCTTCTTTGCTTCCCAATCCTTCCTGCTACGATCTTGAAGGAGCCGATAGAAGTCTTCCTGTGTTTCCCTTCTGCCCTCCTCGATCGTGGATATGAGATTCTGTTCGTGGGCATGACGAAGGTATCCTGCAACATCGGTGTCTTGGAGGGGTTGCAGCGGTGAAAAGGTCGTGGAGGTGTTTAGATGCGCTATGGAACTGGCTAACGCGGGTGCATCGACGTGTGCTTGTGCCAATAGATAGTTGCTATATGAACGAGCGCATGAGCGGGACTGACGATGGATGCATGGCGCGTACTCACGCCCTGTCTGTGTCAGTTGGTGCGCCGGGCTGGCGGGAGACAAGCCTTCTGGACTGTGCCTCGATCTGGTCGAGGGTGAGGTTCACAGAAGGAAGGTCGGGTCGCGAAAGATGGGTGTTGAGAGCCCTGGAGGAGTTGAGGAGGGAAGAAAGGTCAGAACTTATGTTGGTTGACATCGTCGTGGACGTCGCCGACAATGAGAGTTTCCACCCCGATTTGGTTCAATTTGGATTCAAGCACTCCTTGCTCATCCCAGTCATGCGACCTCGGAAGTTCCTGCAGAGAGGGGGCACATTCGACCCATACGATACTACCCGTATCAAGCACACCCGCATCGGCGTATGGGACCTCTACGAGGAGAAGCAATTCAAAGCTATCCCAATACCCATTTCCTCTCGTCTCGAAACGGCTTCACAAGTGTTTCGTGGCCTTCCGTACGTATGGAGAATGCTCAAAGACATATGTAGCATGCGGCGATGCCTAGTCTTGATGTTCTTCTACATCATCGTCGAGATTGCTGCCTCCCTCATACCCGCTCTCTCTCTTTGGTGAGTCACACTCTCTGCGTGCATGTTAGCATGTTCACGTTTCCAGGTATTCTGGCCAGTTACTTCTCCTGGTGAGCTCCTTATTATCTACATTTCTTCATGTTGTCCGACATTGCACAGGTTGAGACTGCGGTTGAAAAACGTACTGTCGACAAGGATGTTCTTCTCCACGTCACCGCTGGACGTATTGCTTGTGCATTAGCCCAGCGATTCTTACAATATTTCAAGTTTCACCTCTCAACCCCTCTTAACCTCGCAATTAAACGATTTTACTCTACTCGCATATTCCACGCCATGGCACGACTTGATGTTCCAACGTTCCAGGATCCTGCCGTCCAACGTCAACTCGAATCTGCTTGGTCGACATCAGCCCCAAGGTCCAGTGTCGCCTGGGAGACCATCCAGCTGATATTAAATGTCCTGATGACCATGATTCGAATGTTTTCTCAGCTATCTGTGCTTGTGAGCGTATTGCGCCATCAACGAGATGGTCCACTCTTGGCTCTGCTCAGTTTCTCCCAATCACTGTTCCAGTGGTATAGTACCAAACATTCCACGTCCATCGCTTCAGGTGCTTGTCCTTTTGTATTCCGTAACTCTCGTGCTCAGTCTATAACCAGTATGGGCTGCAACGACGAAGGATGATGACTACGTTAGGATGCAGGGCTACAAACATCTCGTGGATAACCCCATGTACCGCAAAGAAATAGTTGCCGGGTCGCTTGGCGAACACTTGACGAAACGTACGCCTCTCACGACCATTGACGAATCCCTGGGCTGATCGCCCGCAGAATTTGGTGACGCCGCCGATCGTGTTGGGGACAATGCAGCCGAATTTCCGGAGATGAGACGCGCTCACATCGTTCAAGATCGACTGACGCTAACGTCAATTCTACGAGAACCGATACGCGAGCTACCTCAAGTGTGTATCTATCTTTAATTTTACAGGGATGGCCACGTGATTGCAGTCACTAGATCGTATTTACTCTGAGAGCAGTCCAATACCCCGCATCGATACCGATCTCGATTGCTTCTCTCACACTGATTAATCAAACCGCCAACACGTTTAGCACAAGTCTCTTTTCGTTGTTTGGAGAATCTTTCTCTCTAGCCGAGCAGTTTGCGAGCATACGCAAACTGTATGATATATCCAATATTCACAACAGAATCGTTGACGGGAAGGTGCCATTTCCCGAAAATCAACAGGCGCTCCAGCACGGAATGTCGATTGAATTCAGGCAAGTGCACATATCTTGCGCTAATAGCTCGACCTCATGCATCCCCAGAGACGTATCTTTCCGGTATCCTGGGTCAGAGCAGTACGCGCTGCGCGATGTCTCGTTCAAAATTGGAGCTGGACAGCTTTGTGTAAATTCTTCCATATGTGAATACGTGTTATTATTTGATAATCTTTCGCTTGACCACACAGATCATCGTCGGCGTGAACGGTTCGGGAAAGAGCACGATATTGAAACTGATCGCACGAATATACGATCCGACCGAAGGCACGATTCTCATTGACGACAAGGACATCCAAACTCTGAAGCTTGCCGACTTACGTCGTGCTATGTCAATCTTGTTCCAAGATTATACTCACTTCCCTCTATCGGTAGGGTTTCACTTTCACTTTTCCTGCATCTTTCATGATTTTGTACATCTTCAGGTGAAAGAAAACATAGCCCTCGGAAACCCCGACCTCGTACCTGATGACGAGCAAATACGTGAAGCAGCCCGACTAGGCGGCGCTGAAGAGTTCGTCGACAGACTTCCCCAGGGATTCGACTCCTATCTAGACCGACCCGTGAGGGACTACTACTCCGCTCTCCCAGAGGGCACCACTATGCTCTTCGGGCGCAAAGTAGAATACAAAGGTGTTCGTGGCGCGGGCGCAATGCGAGCGACAGATACGACGACACTGAGCGGGGGGCAGATGCAGCGGCTGGCCGTGTACGTGGTCCGAGTTCTGGTATACCGCGCCTTGTACTCACCCAGCTAACTTGTCATTTCTCTTCTGTCCATTTTCGGTCTACTAGGTCGCGGATGTTCATGCGCTCGCTCATTTCTGAAGCAAAGTCGTCAGTCGGGCTTCTCCTCTTTGACGAACCGAGCGCTTCGCTCGATCCAACCGCAGAGCATGGTACGTCGCGTTGTTCCCAACAGCCCGCTTTATGTTCATCGTGTACTGTAGATCTATTTGAGAGGCTGCGCGCGCTGCGGGGGAACAAGACGATGGTTTTCTCCTCGCATAGATTTGGAAACTTGACACGTCATGCAGATCTCATCTTGTATGTCCCATCTCCCTCTGTGCGGCGCTGTCCTTGACTCTCCCTCAGGTACATGGACAATTCTAGGATCCTAGAGGCGGGAACGCATGAAGCGCTGTTGGACCGGGGTGGCGACTATGCGCGGATATGGAAGCTACAAGCCGAGGCATTTTTGTAGGCTCTTGTCAAGCGCTTTGATGCCAATCTGCCGTAGCAATATACATCTGCTTCTTACTTTGGTTCGTCATGTGTCGCATCCCTCCTGGATTCCCTCGCATTTGTGTGGATGGAGGCGCTGAACATATGAGGGGCATAGGTGTCCAAGGAGCATGGTTATCCCGTGGTTCGCAGAATTGACAGCACCATGTGCACTGGATGTTCGTCTCCATCGTTCTCTTGCATCATGATCTTGGGCCGATCATCTTCTTGACGGTGTCTAAACTTGTGACATGAAGAATGCTATCGTAGCTCATAAAGTACACCCTGAAGGCTAAAGATCGCTTACACTGCAACCATAATATCCACCATATTAACCGAGGTTAGTGACAGTCTCAGACAATCGTAGACGCTGACCGACTTTCTGAATGATCGAGATGGGCTGGATAGGCAGGCTTACGAGTCCCTGATTTTGCGGTACCAACTGAGCGTTGGACCCGACTACCGTCATTCGCGAGAGCTTCTGCAAAACCCGCTCAAAATGGATGTAACGGCAGCGTGGAGATAGCATGTCCGCCGGCCAAGGACCCATGAAGTAAAGTTCACTGGCGGCATCCGACATTTCGACGACACCGATGGATAAGCTAACAGCCCATCAAGTCATCACTAGTATTTTGTTGCCTGACAAAGACGACGTACGTGCTCCACATACAACAGGTTTCGGACACCTTGTTCGCGGAAACCACACTTCCGGCGAACCGAGACAATACCCTTGGAACAACTGGGCCACTCAATGATGCCCATCATCTCCTCTATGCTCCCTTGGCCACCTCGGTTGTACGTTTTGAGGCTGGTCGCCTGCGAGTAGAAGATAGAGAGTGTGGAGACGTGATTAAGGATATTTCCTTCTCGTCATGTTGGTGTTCAAGTAATCAAAGTAACCAGAGCGATTGAGTTGACGTGGCATGCCGAGAGAGAGTCAAGGAAGGGCAAGGATAAAGAGACGCTCGCGCTTTGCCAGACAAGTCTGACCACAACATTCAACGTACGCCCTCAATCTGGGGGTGAGGTTGTTCGCCATAGTAGTTGTTCGCCATAGTAACAGCATACTTGCCTTTTCCAATCCGGATTGGTCCCAAGGACAGCTCGGTTGCAGATCAGTTGGTTGAAGCATATGCAGCCCCTGGCAGTTCTTGTCTCTGAATGTGTATGCTGCGACTAATGGTGAAGCATAATTCCCAGTACTGACTTGCATAGCGTGCCAGCTCCGGTAGGCCGATGCTAAAGCAGTTGGTAGTCAATAAGAGCGGATGTCAGATGCCTGCATGCGCGCTCTATCGAGTGGGGATGACCTGCGAGGTGCTAGGGGCCGCAGAGCCTGCGAGAATCGCAGCGGCATACGTTGTCCTGTTGATACAACCAGCCCAAGTGTGAGATTCTAGTCACCGAGTCAAATGAAATTAAGTTATTGGAAATATCTGATACCTGGCCGTGAAATGATGCCACGCCTTGTCCACCGCTATCCTGGCACCGTAGAAGACCCGGGCACTCGGGCCACCTCCACTGACATTCTCACACTGTGGAACTACCCAGATAGGTAGGGGGAACCGACCGCAAAATGAATCGACGCGGCGTGAAAAGGTATCGTGGACCCCTAAACGCGGATAATTCTGTAGTGACTCAGAGCAGCAATGTGGACGCTACTACTTAGAAGCAGAATGAACTTCAACGTCATTTTGCGCAGAAAATCAGTGCAATTTACAAGCCCGAGAGTCTATACCTGTTTTACTCCAAAGGTCAATATATGATCAAATATAGAAGTTCACCAGTTCAAATTCAGAACGGAGTTGAGCAATGTTGAAAGCGCTGCATATGGACAGACCTGACTTCAATTGAGGCTCAGCGCTCAGCGCTCAGTGTTCACCGCAGTCTCGGAGTTAGTAGGAAGAGAAACACTCCGTGGCAGGAGGTGTTTCGCACTGTCACTGGCAAGAGATAGACGATCCACGAAGCTCAGCCTGTTGGATATCGAGTAGTGTTGGGGTGCGCAATTCTATATCCATCATTGAACAATACTACAGCCTGCTTCGCTCCACTGAGATGATTAGTTTCAAGAGGGTACCTGTTTCGGAACGGTTTCAGAGTACCCCGCGCTGTTCAGCTATAATTGTGCTCAGGCTCTTGATTTAGTGTCCATTTCTTGGATCATCACATCCCCTTCGCCAGCTCAACGTTCTTCCCACCTGGGCTTCATGGCTTCCACTCTGCACCAAGCTATCGCAAGTGTCCGAGAAAATAACTATGTATTTGGTAACGTCCGTTGTTCATTCTCTCTCGTCGAGCTTAATCCTTTTCTTAGTCGTGATCGTCACCACTGTTGGGTATGATTATAGTAAGTAACATTTATCTCACATAGTTTCTTCTCGTTGATAAACATGATGCATTGCCAGTACTCACATTCTCGGACGAGGTAAAATTTACATTTATTCTCGCCGTATCTACACCTCACCTACCGACATCTTCAGATAGAATACATTTGGGTAATTGCACCTTGGTTTTCTCGGAACATACTAGGCCAATGGTATGATTGCAGACAAAGCCCTGGTCATTGGTGTCTACATTGTTTGTCCTTGTGAGTACCATGTCCATGTCTATGATGACAATGAATGCTAAACAGTGCTATTTAATATTCAGGCTCGTTATTCCGGGTTGTGCTATACCATGTATGTGTATATCATCTGAAATGTTTCAATCAATACCCAATCTGTGCATCAGATTCAACTCCCTTTGTATGTACAGGACCAAAGAAATATGTCTGATTATCTAACCTTGGCCTGATCAAAGATAGCACCTCTTTTCTTCATGGCCCTGGAAAGGTATCTCTCTATATTCCTGGTCACTGATCCAGATACTGACAGGGTTTGACTACTTCAGATGTAGGTGTCTATAGTTTATCTCTATAGTTGTTGGTGTATTTAGGCAATTCATCATATGTTAATAGATGTGAGTACCATCAATGTGATTCCAATGCTTTTACTGAGTATAGGAACTTCCATCAGGTAAAATAGCCTTGGTTTTTTACCTCTGGAGCTTCTTGATTTTCATGTTTGCAGCAGAATGTAAGGTTTTACTTCACTTCCAATATATATACTTTAATATATAATCTCATGCAGTGATGATGATTCTTCGTGTGTGGGCAATGTACAATCAATCAAGACTTGTTCTTGGCACTCTTCTCACTTTATTTGCTGTGGAGATGATCTCAGGTGTCATATATTTTGTGGATCTTGAAGTTTTATGGCACTCCAACAACAATTGTAAGTCAAAATATTTATTGTGTCATGTGCAATTTACAACATATTCTTCTGTAATCTGTGTAGTGGCTACTTCTACTCCTCAAGCCCTTGAGTCTTCAATTTGTTCAACACTAAATCCTGGCCCTCCCTTGTGGCTTGATGATTTGCCTCCTGCTTCTCAGTGTGCTCTTGGTGCATTGATGTGTCTTCTTACTGCTGTCCAGTTTGTCAAAGAGGGGCGTGAAGTATATAGGCTGACAAAAAGTTTCAAACTCAACCATTACATGCAATGTCTTGTGAGGGATGGCATGCTCTACTTTATCTTGTGTGTCCCTTTCTCTTCCATACCACTGGGCTGATCACATTGTGGATAGCATCTTGATATTTTCCCTTGCTTTCATGCTAGTTGATGCAGGTCTCCTCAATGGCACATGGATCCGATGGCCTGCGTTTTTGTTACAGAATATACCTCCATTTGTCCTTGTTGCCAGATTCATCTTGGGCTTGCGCGCGCTGTATGCGCACGAACTTCGAGGCAGACGAGGAACCTACATCGACACAGCGTTCGGTTTGGGGTCAGAGCTGGAGTATAGGAATGGTCGAAGCGCAATCGCGTTTGCAGATCGTAGCGGGGACGAGGGTGATGGATGGGCGGATGAGATACATAGAGGACGCGGGGGTTCGTCACACGAGCTATCTACAATGACGATGTGTGCGTAAATGGGTACGCCATATGATGCGCGCAGCTAGCGCTTGTTGTAGCGCTAAAGGTTGCTCTTGTATGTACATTATTTCTGTCTCTTCACTTCCGTAATCGTCTGTTCACATCCGTATATGATCGGTTTTCCGAGCAATCCGTCAGTGTAGCTCCATTTCGGATACGAGTTTTTTTTGCCAAGTTCTTCATGTCTAGCTCTACGTTCGGCATCGGCCTACATTCCGAACCATGGCTATATCCAAGCCTGACACAGACATCCAACGCGAATCGGCCGTTGGAAGTATAGTATCCCGATCAAATGGACACCTTGTTATATCACCAGCTGGCAGCAGCCTTGAAGAACTCCGGACGATGCAATAGCGTGACGACCATCACACCACCTAGACCAATGTTATGAACAAGAACATATTTGTAGAGCTTCTCTGGATCATCTAATAATGGGTGCTTATGGCTTCCGGGCCCCTGCACAGGTTCAGCAAGTGGAACAACAGAATCCGAGGAGGAGTGTTTGCGCAGGTTGCACTCGAGTCCTATTCGTGTCTGAGACAGTATATGTAAATTGCACCCAACACCATCGGTAATAGGGACAGTCATTCCTATCCCGGTCACGCCCATAGCATGTCGTGGGGCTCGATCACGCCAACTTGACCTCTCAGCGTGAATCCAGCTTCTAGTCAGCGCATCGTTTTGTCATTTCTTACCGTAACCCGACTGGTTCCAAAGCACTCCGCATGTCGAACGTGGTGGGGTCACCTGTATCGAGTATCCGTGGAACAGTTTCAATTGCTTGATTCCAGAGCCTGCGTGCGTGTACAAAGGCCTCGGAAGCAAGGGTAAAACAAGCTGCACCGTCCTAGAAAGCCAGGAATACGTCAAGCACGGAGATAGCTGAGGTGGGCGCACACGTCGACTTCGTCAGTTTGTTGATGATCTGGGCCGAATTCATCACCGGCTCGCCGCTCTCCTGTCCAACCACATCGGAACTGCGAATACGAGGGCAGCTATCGAAGCTATTTAGGTGTAGGACATCATCCGTGGGCCTGAAACGCACTAATCTTTGCAAAATGGCAACTGTCAGCGCCATAACGTGTGCAGTACGGACTGAACATCCATGGCACCACGGACTCAGAGTTGTAGCCCAGGGTGTCTTCCCCTGGGTCTTGGATGAAGAGCCGTCAGTCCGAGGCAGCCCGTAAACAGCGACGACACTTGCGCTGAGAGCTTGACCGCTGCGACGGAGTGCGGTGACCGCCTGCGAAAATTGAAAGGTCAATGGACTGGCGGTCGCCCGAAAATCCAACCTCGAAACGGCCATTCCACTGTAGATTTATTCTGTTTCCACCACTCACAGGATAGCTGACCGCACCATGTACCTTGGATGTGGTATCGCCGTAAGCCATACCATAGCAGTGGGTTAAATGGGCAGACTTCTGATGTAAGGGCCAGACCGCCGCGCGTAGCCGTTACACCAGAAGGTAGAAACACTGAATGTATACCATTCCGTGCCGCGGACGGTATATATACTAGTTAGGGAACCTAGGTAAGCTAGCGTGCGTACATCCGAGTCCCACAAAATGCTCAGTAATGCCGTACCAACTGAAGGTTGGGCTCAGCTAGTCTTGTTTATTCGTAACGCGTCCGACTCGAATCACCTTTATTCATGAGATCCATTCCAAGTAGCTCAGGATGGACGTACAAACTTGCATGCCCGCTGGCTAGGACCCGGGAAATAGAGTTCACTGATGGCATCCAATATTTTGTCCATTCAACGACATTGGACAGACCTGACTTCAATTATTCACCGCAGCCTCGGAGTTTACGAAGAGACGTAGTCCGCAGCAACGGTGGCGTGCGCCATTTCCCACTGTCAAAAAAGATGACCCCAGAAGCCCCGCCTGTTAGAAATGGGGTGCCATCGACATGCGCAGTTCTAGCAGGCCAGGTTGCCACCATTGAGCAATTGACATACTGGGCACCCCTTGTCCAGATGTTCTTTAAAGTTGAACTAGCCATGGCTCAGGATCCAGGGCCTGATCCGGGCTTACACCAGTTTCGCACCACCGAGATGATCGGAAGTTTACAGTCTGAGGGTTTCGTAACGGGTTCAGAGTATGCTAGTACTTACATACTTGTCGTTTCGGATGAACTATACTTTGAAATAATAGGCGGCAGGTACTCGGGTCGTGGAAAGTTCAAAGGAACGCTATCTCCCTGAAAGGCCAGGGTGACCGGCGGGACATGATAAAGTGACTGGGGCGAAATGTGGCGTGTAGAAACAGTTGGTACTGAGCAGGTGTCAAGGTGAGCAACGAATATTGTATGACGACTAGGCGGGTGGCAGTGCAAACTGACAACTGGCTTCGCTGACCTGGCACAAGTCAAACTAGTACGCCTAGTATCCGACCGATATCCGATGTATATGCCTATATCCGCAGGACAGCGCATGCGACATTTCTGAATCCTGTTTCTGGATCCTGCTTACTGTAGTTCAATCGCTCTGAGGCACCGCCTCGGCCCTCGTCGAATTGAATTGAATTATCACATGCGGCCTCAGCAACATCACGAATTACTCGACATCATCTTATACAATATAGAGTCACCACAAGGCGTGCCTCCATGGCCTTGCTCAATTGCCGCAGAAGAAATCGCTCCGCGGACGGCGTGGCTCCCTCTCCAGGCCAGTGCTATGCCTCCGTCCAGCGAAACTCCTCATCACGTCATTGAGGGCTCCCTCGAGCGTGTTTGCCAATGTTTCGTACGACGACGGTTGAGTCTCCATACCAGGTGCATGCTTGGTGCAGCCGAGTTCCACCGATTTGAACCTTGGGTATGTCATGTCAGCGTATCCAAACGGATATACTATAATTTTCAAATCGGCAATTTCATTCAGGCGAAGCAATCGGTGCGGAGCATCCGTTCGTCCCCCAGAACGTCTGACAACCCAAGGTGGAATACCCCGACGTCGCCCTAACAAGCCCGCAGTCTCTACCCTGTGTCCGCAAGAGCCAGGTCAAGATCAAAATACACATTCATTATTCTCGCATGTTGTCTGGTCATAGACCGAACTACAAGGTAGGCTGTGCTCAGGCGTGTCACACACATAGACTTAATTGTCCATGGAATTCAGGTTCGCTTCCAGGGATTACCACAACCCCGCCGCTTCAGCTATAACTTCACTTTCTTGAGTGTCCGTCTGTTGAATCACCATCTCCACCTCGCCACCTCAACGTTCTTCCACCTGAACTTCATGCCTTCCCCCCCGCAGCAAGCTATTGCAGATGTTCAAGAAAATGACTACGTATTTGGTAACGTGGGTTGTCCACTTTCTGTCATCGAGCTTAATGCTCCTCAGTCGTGATCATCACCGCTGTTGTGTATGATTATAGTAAGTTTATCTCACAAGATTTCTTTTCATTTACAAGCATGACACATTATTAGTACTCACATTCTCGGACGAGGTAGACCTTACATTGATTCTGTTCATATCCACACCTCACCTACTGACATCTTCAGGTAGAATACATTTGGGTATTTGGACCTCACTTTTCTGAAGGCCTAGGCCAATGATGTGATTGTAGAAAAAGCCCTGGTCCTTGGTGTCTACATTATTTGCCCTTGTATGTACCATCTCCATGTCCATTTTCAATGCTAATAAATGCTTTAATGTTTAGGCTCGTTATTCTGGGTTATGCTTTACTATGTATGTGTATACCTTCTACAGCATTTCAATTCACCTAATTTATGCATCAGATTCAACTCCAGCTGTATGTATAGGACCCGAGATGCTATGTCTGATGACCTGACCTGACCTGATCGAAGATAGTACCTCTTTTCTTCATGGCCCTGGAAAGGTATTTCTTTATACATTGGTCACCAATGCAGATACTGACAGGGTTTGATTATTTCAGATGTAGGTGTCTACAGTTTATCTTCGTAGTAGTTGATACTGTATATCCAAGCAACTTATCATATGCAAATAGATGTGAGTACCATCAGTATGATTCCAATGCTTATACTAAGCAGGGTGACTTCCATCAGGTAAAATAGCCACAGTTTTCAACCTCTGGGGTTTCTTGATTTTCATGTGTGCAGCAGAGTGTAAGATTTCAATTTCACTTTCAATATATTGAAATATATTGTTTCACACAGTGGTGATGATTCTTCGTGTGTGGGCATTGTGGAATCAATCCAGACTTGTTCTTGGTGCTCTTCTCATGTTGTTTGCTGTGGAGATGATCTCAGGTGTTATATATTTTGTGGATCTTGAGGTTCTATGGCACTCCAATAATGGCTGTGAGTCAATACACATATCTATAGTGTCACATGCAATTAATAACATATTCTTCTGCAATTTGTGCAGTGGCCACTTCTACTCCTCAACTTGTTCAGTCTTTCATCTGCTCAACAATAAATCCTGTTGGCCCACCTATGTGGCTTGGTGATTTGCCTGCTGCTTCTCAGTGCATTCTTGGTGCATTAATGTGTCTTCTCACTGTTATTCAATTTGTCAGAGAAGGGCATCAAGTATACAAGCTGACAAAAAGTATCAGACTCAACCATTACATGAAATGTCTTTTGAGGGATGGCATATTCTACTTTATTTTGTATGTCCCCTTCTCTTTCATACCACTGGACTGATGGCATATTATGAGTAGTATCTTCATATTTTCATTTGCTTTCATTCTGGTTAATGCTGGTCTCCTCAACACATGGGTCCGATGGCCTGTGTTTATGCTGCAGAGCATACCTCCATTTGTCCTTGTTGCCAGATTCATCTTGGGCTTGCGGGCACTTTATGCGCACGAACTTCGAGACGGAGGAGGAACCAACATTGACACAGCATTTGGTTTGGGGTCAGGGCCGGGGTATAGGAATGCTCGGAGTATGATCGCATTTGCAGATCTAAACGAGAACGAGAGCGATGAACGGGGCGATGAAATAATTATAGAAATAGAGGACATCCAGGAAGTCCATCGCACGCAGAGTTATCTGCAATGATGAAGCGTGCATAGTTGGGTACATCGTATGATGCCCGCAGCTGGTGCTTGTTCCCGTGCTCAAAATTGTTCTTCAACGTACATAGTTTCTGTCACTTCACTTCCGTGACCGTGATCACATTTGAGTACTGTATGATCGGTTTCCCGAGTAGTCCTTCAGTGTAGCTCCCATTTCGAACGCGTCTCTTTGGAGTGTTCATGTCTAGCTCTACATTCGTCATTGACCTACGTTCCAATTCATGGTTACTTCAAGCCTGGCACTTGAGGAAATCCGGGTGGCGCAATAGTATGATGATCACTGCACTACCTACCGATGTTGCATTTAACAAGGCCGTACTTTCCGCAATTGTCTGCGACGTTGAATAAATTGGGTACTTGCAATTTCCCAGCCCCTTCACGAGACCGGTAAGTGAGACGACCGAGTCGAAGAAAGAGAACTTGCATCTATACAGTATAATTGCACATGAATTGTATTTGTGTCAGAGGCAGAATACAAGATTGGCATGCAACACCTGCTAGTAATGGGGAAATGCACTCCTACCCAGTTGCGCCAATAGGCCGCCTCCCTCGAGACTGCCACTAGGGTTGATGTTATATTTGCCCCTGCATTGCACCAGTACGTTGAATTGGACAGATCTGGTCACGTCGAAGCAAGACCTATAAACTGAAGCGGAGAGATGGTATCGCAATCGCGAGTTTGGAATACCAAATTACGGTTGCAGCGGATCCAAGCAAACTCTGCCTTGACAATACCCTGGTTTTTGTAGCGTGGGTGGGTGCATGTCGTAGATCGATCTAGAAAACACGGACCTGGTGTCTGCCCCGAGCACCAACTTGGAATCCTACGACGTTCTCTACGAGAAACATGGATGGATGTTGCATCTCAATAGTTCCGGAAAAATATTGTCCTCTAGCAGCCTTGAGGGTCGCAAGGTCTGATTATACTCAGGATTACGCTGGCCATGCACCAACGTCCGCCCCAAAAGTGGTTCAGCAATATTGTCAACACCAAAGCTCGCACTGTCATTTGAAGTTGCATGCGGGGTGGTCCAGTCATAAACGCTTGCGCCAGGAACATCACTGCTACGAGTGCGAGGTACGGGCTATCTGAAACAGGGATCGTGATTCAGCTGCGAAAATTCGATCCGGAGATAGACCTATTCTGCTGTGAAATTGAACGGCAGGACACACTTTCTTCACGGATCGCGTATAGACGCTGTGATCGACTCACATAATTAAGTAGATGGTCCAGCGAACTGGGTGAAACTGAACCGCTCAGATATCGAATAGCATTAAATTGCGCAGCGCCATTCAATTTTAGACATCAGAAAATCGACATTCATACGAGGAACCGGTTGTTCTACAAAACCGAGTTAGTTGGGTCCCAGGCCATAGCAAGCGTTGCCCTATGTCGAGAAGGTATCAGAAGTTATACGTGATCAGAGCAACGGCAAGCTCACGCCGACGCGCATCATCCAGGAGCGTTACACGATTTATCCGGCGACGGTAGCGAGGAAAGGGGACAATTGACCAATGAGCATGGAGATGGTAGGGAGTGTGTCATATTGGGTGAGCGTCGATACCTGATACGCGTATTTGCATATCAAAGACTAAGAGGGGAAGTCTGCCTGGAATAAGGTCGGATCGCGGATTTCCGAAATGGAGCTGGACAATCGTCCAAGCAACTCTCAGGAAAGTCTATGACTGCTGGATTGTGTGTCTCGCTTCTACAAATGTAATTGGCAGCAGAAAAGGAGGGCCGTGCTGCACTGGTGAAGTGAAACGAGGTCTTGCTCATACTACTCATTATGTGTGTTTCCCGAGCGCGAAATCGTGCAAGAACTGTGGTGCGCACAGAACCATCAACCGAGAACGAGTTGAGGCGGTCTCAAAGTTCGCTCTCCTGTCCTGTCAGGCAAAGATGATGATACGACCAGCACACTGTAAAGCTTGAGCATATACGCATGGGGCATTGGTCCATGTTTTCGCGGGATGGCCGGCTTGACAATGGTCGTTCCAGAGACATTGAGGAGTGGCGGATCCGAGCTCGCGCGTAATAACAGTCAACCAATGACCATTCACCATCGTAGGTGATGGTATAAAACTCCTTTGAGAACTGCAGAGAGAGTAGCGATTCGGTCAACTTCCTGCCAGACAAGAAAACATGATAGAACCTGGAGAGCAATTTCTGTTGGGATTTGGAATTATAGCCTTCATCTTCTCTTGACAGCTCGCCAGATAACCCAACAGGTTATCCTTTGTGAAGAATCCGATATGAGCCCACGACAGACGCCATGCAGTTGATTGAAAGTAACGCCGCAACCACTCAGCCAACCGAGTTGCGCCGACGTAAACAGGTAGCATACCTGGGTTCAGATAACCCAAAGAATAGCCACCCTTGCTTCTGAATCAGGTGCCAAAGGCGCTCTGCTTTGATCCTCGGCCAACCTCACGAGTGAATGGATCACGCTCGTTCAGGGAAACACCGAACGAGAGTGTTGAAGAAGGCTCGATGGTAGGCGGCCACGCGGGTTTGCCTTTGATGAGATAGGCATTCCCTCTTGATAGGCTCGTGGCTGTGAAGAGACCAACCTGAAGGTAGATAGTACACTCAAAAGTTACTTACATCGGTGAGGTGGTTGTGTGAAGGGTGTTGGTCGAGCTCAATTGAGCGGCTGGCATTCGTCAAAGGAATACGCGACTGCTGAAAGTCTGCGGTCTGATGGAGAGTACAACGGTTAACGTAAGGGGACACACCTGTCTCGGCAAAATGCGGGATATGCAGTATTCTTGTGCTGCATTGCGAAGAAATTATGGAGTAATTCCTGCGATTTAGTGTTGAGCAGATACTTAAGCGAGGGGGAAAGTGAGTACCTGGACTTTCTGCAGCCATTCGTTCAGATCCTAGGACCTTGAGGCGAGTGCGCAGTCGACGAGCAGAGACTTGACGGCGTTGAAGAGTACTGGTAGAACAGTGGTTGTTGACGGTCATGTCATATAAAGGGCGCGCCGAAAAGGATTCGGTCTGAAAATGCTCAGGAGACAGCAGAGCTAACCTGTCCACTGGTCGGGTCATAATCAACAAAAGCATCGTATATGAGGCCTCCAGAATTCTCTAGGGTGCACATACGCCATAGGTATTGGTCCTGTGGCACAAGCCTCATGTGGTACTAACGTCGACACCTTATGTTGGCGTTCCTAGACCTCTGAGCTTTGGGATTCAGGGCGTGCAAGCGTGGAAGAACAACCATTGGAAGAGATCCCTGGATGACAGAAAGGCCGCTGTCGCTGGGTGAGCTAAAGTGCTGGCGAATGGAAGTAAATGAGCCAGAGGGGATGTTCATAGACTTGTAAGGATCGGAGGTGGCCGGGCTGCGAGACATGGGGGCATAGATGGGGAGGGAGGCGGGTTGGCTGGGTATATGGGTAGACGACGATGGACCGGGGCCATCCTTGATGCTAAGGGAACCGAGATCTGCGGCAAGGTCGTCATATGAGAGCATGAGACAACCCCCGAGCCAAAGAAGGCGCTAGGATGGGGGTCATCGGGGGAGTCATTCCCGAATCTACCCACGACGGCGGGTCTGCGGGCTGGACGACGCTGACACTGTAGCGATGACTGGTGGTCCCGCTGCTGCCGCCACCGTTCTCGTCTTTCGGGAGGTGCATGCCTGCCTAGAGTTCGCGCAGAGCTGCGCCGTCGTCGAGGAGGATCTGGCCGACGTCACGAACAAACAGGCTCACGTTCGAGGCGTCGATTGTCTGCCCGTTTGAATGGCCATTGCGACCGTCCTGAGTGAACCGTACCGGCTGCTCCCCGATGGTTTGAGGTCTCCATAGCGCGAGGGAATGCTGAGCGGGTTACTCTGGAAGTCATTCCAGATGGATAGGCTCGTTATTGGACGTGATCTGAGCGACGCCGCGAGCGACTGAGACCTGCTGTGGGCAAGCTCCGATGCATAGGACCGCCCGCGACCGGTGGGTCCGGCGTAGTCGTGGTAGGTATCTGAGAGAGCCGTTGACTCGTCGTCCTCGACGATCCTGGATTAATGCAATCGTGGAATCGTAGCCCTCCGCGCTTTCTGAATTGCTCTGAGTGTTAGTGCAATGGGAGTGCATCGTGCTCACACCGAAGACTTTGCGTACGTCGTATCAATGCATCTGAAAGGTAGCTCAGCTTGAGAAGTTGTTGGCAAATGACCAAAAAAAGATGTGGCCGGCTAAACGTCGCATACAATCAACCAATAGGAAGGCCTACTCACTCATGAGATAGCATCGAAACCCGCTGTCAATTTCGACCGCTTTTACAGATGATGGTTCGCCCTCGAGGCTTCGAGAAGCATACCGGCGCGCCGCTGCTGGAACGTAAGCGTCGTAATTTCATCATTGTTCTCACCCCAGTCCCTGGCAACGCTCATTCATTATTCTCTTGATGATCAGTCAACCGGACAGGTTATTTACT
>JBBPMS010000182.1:12131-41277 GCA_038090435.1 Phylloporus scabripes | reverse complement strand
ATGCACTTTGAGGTCGCGCCGGGGGGCAACGCGGACGTGCGGGTGGTGTGGATCGAAATTCTGGACTTGCTCGACCGGCTGATGAGCGCCGAGAAGAGCGGACAGCTAGTGCGTGATTTTTTTTTTTTGGTTGAGCGAGCGCTGACGGTGTGTCGAGTATGAGGCGGTCTCCGAGTCGCTCAAGAACGTGGTGTTGGTGATGAACGCGACTGGGATTTTGGTGCCACCATCTTTGGACGAGGATGGCCGGGATGAACAGCAGCGCACCATGTGGACGGCGACGCAGGCAAGGCTGGAGCGGTTCCTGCCGGGATTCCTGTCCGAGGTGCTGTCCGTGCCCAAGCGTCCCTCTGCGGACACGAAGCGTGTCTCAGGCTGAACAAGAAAGGATGGTACATAGGACTGCATAGACAATGCTACAAACGAGAAAGGCTGCATATAGTACGAGAATCGGCTAGAAAAACTTCATCTTGGAGGTGCTGCGTGTGCGATGAGAACCGACGTCGAGCCTCGCCAAGTTGGGGGAACTCACCGGGCACGCGAGTAAACGCCAGCGAGGATCATAAACGGCGCGAGCGAGTATGCCACCAAGCGCACAAACTCGTCGCTGTGATGAACGACCCAATAAGACTGGCCCCCTCCGAGGCGCGCGGTGAACAAGATGACCGGGAACAAGGTGTACCCAGACAGCCTGGGCAGACGTGAGCGCAGGCGGGACGACGACGCGACGTGCACTACCTGTGGTACTTCCACAACGCCTTCGCCCTGGCCCCGCCGCCCCCCCACACCGTCGAGCCCCCCACGAGCGCCTGCACGACGATCCACGCGGCGGTCACGATCCCGAACGTCTAGAGGGGTGTCAGCGGGCAGGCGGGCGGGGAGAGAGAGCGCGCGCGCGTACGCCGTGCCACGTCTCAAAGTGCGCCGCGCCGTGCGCAGCCTTGTTGGCGAGCATCGCGAGCACGCCGAGCCGAGGCCCATCGCGATCTGGTGGCGGACGAGCGCCGCGGCCTTGGTGTGCGGCTGCGACGTCGGCTGGAGGGTCAGGATGCCTGTGCGGGGGTCAGCGGGGGGCACGGGCGTGCGGGGGTATACGTGCCGTAGGTGAAGGAGGCGATGGCGAGGGACTGGAGCGGGGGGTGAAAGGGGAACCAGCCCAGGGAGGCGGGGTCATTGGTGAAGATGATGGACCAGGTGGTGACGACAAAGAACTGTGCGGGGGTCAGATGGGCAGCGAAAAGAGGGGGTACTTGCAATCAACGAGAGCTGCGGAGAAGTTCAGAGGACGAAGGAGAATAAGGACGAGACAGACCCATACGACGGCGCTGGCAGAGGCGTCGCCCTTGCGAGATTCTTGCCTTGTGAGATCGGACGCCATCGTCGACTGCAAAAGTGTCTGCTGCTCCTCAGCGGTGGTGGCCATGTCAAGTATTCGGTTCCGATGATGGGCGTTAATTAGGATTAAACAACACTATTAAGCCAGTGGGATACAGCAAGAGAACAGAAATCGATCAGCAAGAGCGCAGGAAAACGCAGAGACCAAGCCCCAAATCAAACCCCTCCGTATATCCAGATCATGCATCAGTCTAACCGCGGCCAACTCCCCTCTTCTTTCCACTTGTCTACAACCTCTCGCAACGTTTCCCGATCGAAAAACGGGCGCTTCAGTTGATATCCAACAATGTTCTTTATCTTGCTATTGTTGTATGCAAGCTTGTGTTTCGACAGCGCAAACTTGTCCATGTATGCGGTCAATGGTGTCTGAGTGATGGGCGGATTCGACTGCTGGAGCATCTCCGTCCATGTCCCCACATGGTGTTCGTTGATTTCCTCGACCAAGTCTTCTAGCTTGAGCTAGCAGACAGTCAGGATGGCTCGCGAGGGCAAATGGGGATTACCTTTGCAAGGGTGGTCTCGAAATTCGAGTAAAACTCAAAGGTTGTTCCAAAATGCTCGGTAATCATGGATCCCGCCTTTGCCAAGGTGGTCTCCGAGTCGTCGACGAGATTGAACAAGGGGGCGGTTGGCTCTTCGTCGGGTGGGATGGTTCCATCGACCGCCTTGACCTTGACCTTGTCGTTGTGAAAGGGTATCTTTTCGCCGGCCAAAGTATTAGCCCGTTCGTAACCCTGTTCTTCTATCCAGAGAGCACATGCCCATAAAGCGCCTGCCACGTCTTCGACATGTACGGTGTGGACGGGTTCCTTGCCTGGACCCCAACTACGGGTGTGTCAATGGTGAAACACGAGATTACGGGTCAAACGTACATGGTCTTCATTGGTTTATTCATATAGCCATAAACTGATGCGACGGTAATCACGAGGGGATCTTGGATCGGGTGTCAAGTGATATAACCGAAAGAACGACATGTTTCTCACAGAGGCCATATTCGACATAGGGACCATAAACAAAGCCGGAGCGCAAGATGACGAGGTTGAGGCTGGTGAAAGTGAGTATGGTGTAGTGGAAGGAGATGGGGGGTTACCCTTTGATGGAAGCCAACATGCGGAGTGTTTCATGCCACCAGACATCGAGTGGTCGTATTGGTTTGACGTCCTCCTTCTCGTCATGGACACCCTTGTCTGAGGACTCGTACACGGGGTGTTGGAGACGGACATATGCGGCTACGTTGTGCTTTGCAGCCTCGAGAGCGATGATTCGCGCGACGGTGAACGTGAGTTTAATTGCAATCTGAGAAGCGATGGGGGTGAGGCTGGGGGGAGAAGCGGGGGGGAGGGACATACGACTTCGCCGCGGTCTGGATTGACTTCTCCGGTGAGATCGAACACATAGGCGTAGGGCGGCTTTCCCGGTGGAGGGGTGAATGCGGAAGCGACGGCGGCTGGGCATGTTCAGCCGTCTGGGGCTAGGAGGGGTTGCGACGTACCGGGTACGGTGAGGTTGACCTGGCGGTATTCGACGTCTGGCTGTGCGAGCACGTCTGGGAACTCGGAGCCCAGATAGCTTTGGACGGGGTGAGCGTGGGATGGAGGGGGAAGGAAGGACTGACGTTGTCGGTGGGGAGACGGAGAACTTGTCTACGATGCGGAGATGCTAGGGGGAGTGAGCGCGGGTGGGTGCGAGCGACGAAGACTGACCGAGACGCGGTGTTGGTTGACGATGTGGGCTGCGAGTGCGCGGGAGAAGGTGTTGAGGCCACCTTTGATGGATCGGCGAGGGGGTGCGGAGAATACAGCGAGGGGACGCACCGAATATGATGGCGGATGCCATGAAGGAAGTATTTCGACTGATCGGTCGTCAACGCAGTCAATTTATCTTCTTCATTTATTACATAATACGCTCAAGATGGACATACACACTCGAGAAATCTTTACCCCCAAGCCCACCAGAAACAGCGTCAGAGTACACCCGTCGCGCAGCTTCCCCAAGCACAAACCGCACTTCCTTGTCCGCGTTCAGCGCCAGATCCATGTCCTGAGTCCCAGTCAGCACCGCACACACCACACACCACACACCACACCTCACCTTGAGCATCAGCGCCGTCGCAAACCCCCCTTCATACCCCCTCTCGCACGGCGGCGACTGGTCGGGCAGCGACCCCCGCACAGGGTTGTTCACTGAGGACGCCCAACAGCTCCCCGTCGAGCTGTTCACCACGTGAGCGAGCACCATCGGGTCCAGTCCTAATTTCCGCCCGAGGAGCATCGCTTCCGCCACGGCGATCTGTTGTACTCCCAGCACCAGATTATTGCAAATCTTGGCCCCTAGCCCTGCACCAGATCCTCCGCAGTGGATGATGCGCCGCCCCATCAGCTCGAGTATCGCGCGTGCCTGCCCAAAGCTTGCTTCCGTGCCGCCAACGAGGAACGACAGCGTACCCGCTTGTGCGCCAGTGACACCTATTGTCTCTTCAGTACGCCGGACAACTGTCAACACAATACAGACCTCCTGATACTGGTGCATCGATCATCTGTGCCCCTGTCAGAGTGACATCCGCCGCCACCTGTCGTGCAACGCTAACGTCCAGCGTCGTAGAGTCAATAAACAGTCTTTTCTCCCTCTGAGTCCTATCCAATCCTTGAAGTGCTGGTATAATCCCATGTCCTTCGCAGTAGACAGTTTGCACCTGAGGTGAAGATGGTAGCATCGTGATCACCGTCTCCGAGGATCGTACGGCTCTGCCAAACATGTCCTAATCAGCCTAAGACATTCATTTCACTCGCTGACTTACTCCCCAGGGGTATCCACGATATTGACCTGTGCATCCGGAAACGCTGTCAAGACCTTGCGACGGAATCCCACTGCGCTCTCTTGCACCGAGTCGCACACCGTAAAGCAGGCATCGCTAGACTCTGCATACTGCTTCGAAAAGAGGTTGTACGCCATCTCGGATCCCATTCGACCGAGCCCAATGAACGCCGTCCCCTTGGCACGCACCAGAGAATCGAGTGCGCGGAGGGTTGGCCTCATTGTCGCAGTGAGTCTTCAACGTTCAACCGAGGTCCGGGGTAGATGCAATCCAGCCATATTGGCTTACATCAGCAACTCTCCATGGTGCGATCCCCTCAGAGGCTAGCTTAGTTCGGGATAGCTCTGTCAGTTGCTACATAATGATAACACTTGCAAAAAAAAAAAGAAAAGAAAGTCCTCGTATGAGCATTGATGTACAACTGCAGTTCAGAGATGTCCAAGGGTACAGATGTGAACAATATTGAGTCTAGTATCGGTTTGGCATTACCAGACGAGGCTTGCATGTGTTTGGTCTAATGATTCTGGTCTGTCTTAACAGACTATATTCGTAGTCCAGGCACGACGATGCTCGCTGCAGCAACCTCCTTTTTCTCTCGGACGGCCATATCGCAGTCTTATAACATAGGCCCACAAAATGGTAGTCGCTCATCCACCCCAACCCCTTCCGGATCGTCCACCTCCCATTCAGGCGCACTCTTCTCTGCGTCTCGCCGAGTTGGTCTCTGGAAAGTTCAAGGCGCGACACACAAGGTCACAAGTAAACGCGTGTCTGTCTGGACATTCGACAAGCGTGCCGAGTTGGAGGGCCTTGGCCCCATGTCCAAGGACCGCGTTCTCGAGATCATGAAAGCCGAGGTCATTGCACTTCCCACTATCCGTGCACAACTAATCTTTCTTTAGGCGGCTGCACTGAGCAAATTGCGTCATCCATCCATCCTCGGTATGTCATCCACGTCTACCATCCGTTATACTGACTGCCTGTCATGAAGAGATGGTCGAGCCTCTCGAGGAAACCCGCAACGAACTCATCTTTGCGACTGAACCCATCATCTCATCGCTGGACACGTCAATACCACGGGGATCCCATTACACCCCTGTCGTGGAACTCGATGAGATTGAAGTGCGTGATGGCACGCTTGCCATCCCCTCACTATATTCACTTTACGCAGATCCAAAAGGGCATCCTTCAACTCTGCAAAGGACTATCGTTCCTGCATTCATCAGCGAAATTAATACATTCGAACTTGAAGCCAGAGTGCATCATCATCAACGAAGCCGTATGTCGAGTACCATGCCAATCTCAGTAGCTGATTGGTTGCTGCAGGGCGACTGGAAAGTATCTGGGTTAGGTCTGACCATCTCCCTAATGACCGCCGATGGTGCACCATCACGTTGGGAGTTTCCCGGATTCGATGGTCGAGTGCCATCTTACATCCAGCGCTCATTTGATTACATCGGTGCCGTCATCCGTTCACCACTTCACGCCCATGTTAATCTACCCCGACAGCTCCAGAATATGCTTTGGATGAAGTACTTGTGACCGCATCTGATATGTACTCTCTGGGAGCCGTGATATGCGCTGTTCACTCCAAAGGAAAACCACCTTTTCAGAACCACGGAAGCCTTAGTGCACTGCGCGAGAATGCTGGTCGACCTATCCCGGACATAGCAAACCTGGACACGGATTTGCAAGGTATCTCCATCTTACCTTCCGTTTCTCAAGCCTGATGTCAACCCCATCGAGATCTCTTACGGTCGCTTGTCACTCGAGGGTACCAAGGCCGACCAACTCCATCCACTCTTCCGTCTCACCCCTTCTTTTCCTCTCTTCCAATTTCGACGCTCAACTTTTTGGATCGGTCAAATTTTACGGCAAAGACGCGAGAAGAAAAAATATCCTTTATGAAAGGTCTAACAAGTGTTTTAAGCAAGTTCTCAGAAGGCTTGAGAATCCGCAAGATATTACCGTCGTTAGTTGAAGAGGTTTGATATTCTTAATGCTGCCGTTGTATGATTGATACGATATGAAATTCTAGATGAAGGACACTCATCTTCTTCCGTATATCTTGCCCAATGTTTTTGCCATCTCAAATATTCTTTCGGCCGCTCAGTTTGCCCAGCTTGTCCTGCCCAGTCTCAAGCCCTTGTTCACCATCAAGGATCCACCGCAAAACATGCTCACGCTGCTAGATAATCTTGAAATGCTCCAGAGCAAGGCTGAGAAAGGAGTCTTCCGGGAACGTAGGCGCTATACTTTTACAATCTCTCGGCGCATTCTTATTCCGTGCAGAGGTATTGCCTCTTGTATACAACGCGTTGGAGTCGGAACATTCCGTGGTTCGCAGTCTCAGTACCTCTCGCGTCGCATAGATCTGATCCGGTTAGATAGGTTCAGGAAAGGGCTTTGGGGGTGGTCCCTAACTTATGTGAAACGATTGATTACGCGGAAGTATCTGGTGTTTTATTTCCCCGTGTAGCGGTACGTTTCGAGTCGAAGGCGATCATCAAGGATACGCTCATCCTTCCGTAGTTGGTGTTTACTAAGACCAAACTACTCTCGGTAAAGGTTGCCACGTTGGTTACCTTCCTGAGTATGGTGAAGACGCTTGATCAAGTTAGTCCACTCTTCTTACAACTCGGGGTATAGAGTAAATGTATTGTTAGATGAGCCTGACGCAAAAGCTGTGTCCTCTGTTGTCCAAGATCCGCACCAAGGAACCAGTGGTCATGGTAAGCCTTTATCTCCGCCACTGATCATGACTGGATAGATCGCCTTTCGTAGATGGCTACGCTTTCCGTGCAAGAGGCTATGGGCTTCAAGATCGATAGAGAAGCAGTAGCGACTCTTGTTCTTCCGCAGCTCTGGTCGATGTCTATGGGTCCACGTGGGTTGATTGCTTGTCAAAATCTTGGATGGTGCTCAGGCTTATTCGTAGTGCTGAACGTCCAACAATTTCAGCGGTTTATGACCGTAATCCACAAGCTGGGAGAACGGGTTGAGAAGGAACACAACCAGTTTTTGCGAGACTCGCAGCGCATAGAAGACCGGTCAACAGTTGCGGATGGCGCTGCCTTCCCGAATTTTGATACGGGCGTCGATTTTGAGACGCTGGTGGGTCGTGCCAATGCCAACATCAAGCCTGATACGGTTGTCGATAACTCTGACGGTTGGGATGATAATGTCTGGGGCAGTATACTTGGCACCACTCCCGAGGTATGCAGTCCCTGACAGTTGGAACGAAACTCTGACGATATGGCAGCCATCTGGACAATTGGTTGTGTCGCCTGTGACAGCACAAGCCATCAGTCCGCCTCTAGCCCCACCTACGCACACTCCTCAGACTCAATCATTACCTTCCTCCCCACAGCTTAGGACTGATACAACCTTTTCTCGACCTCCGCGGCTTGGTGCCAAACCAATACCATCGTCCTCATTTGATAAATCGGCCTTTCCGACAACACAGCCAATGCGCATTTCCAGCCCACCTTTGCAGCCGCATCCCTTGTCATCTTACACCTCGCCCTCTGCCACTGCCCCTCAGAAGCCCAACTATAATATATCACTCTCTGATATGTTAGGAGCTCCATCTCAGCCTGTTTCATCTCCTACTAGCTATACTTTACCCAACTACACCGCATCCACGACGATAATGCCCTTGCATGCAGTGTCGTCACCTCCGTCGCAGGCTGCGCCTCTTCCAGTGACGTCGATGCTAACGCCTATGCAACCTACGCGCGTTGTCGCCGCTAAGAAACCGGTGACAAAGGACGATTGGGGTGACTTTGATCCTCTCAAGTGATCTTAGATATACGTATCTACTCGCTAACTTTATCACTACCAGAGTTTGTTCATGTTTTGATTTCCAGAAGTGAAGTAGTAGTTCCCCTAGTTAGACCAATCACGACTGTCATGCTGCGCGGTTTCTTTTCGCGCTCCCATTCACGGACACGGCCCATCTTTTGTACTCTCCTGGCTGTCCTCCTCGCGAACCCCGTCTCGTCCATATGGCCCTTTTCACCCAAACGGTTCAGCAAGAGCGCATTGGTGGAGGCGGGGTCCATGGGGCTGGTTGACGGCGACCGCATCATTGCGTTTGGGGATTTCAACGGCGACCAATTGTGAGTGCGCAGCTGCGCGTGGGCTTTCGTTTGATTCACGGGACGGCAGCGTGGACGTGCTCGCTCTCGACACAAGTCAGCAAGTCCTCTCTGTATACCTCTGGAACCACGGTACGCAGGTCTGGGTCGAGTGCGCCGCTTTGATTCACTGGATTGCAGATGCGTTTGCGTTTGAAAAGCGGTCCGAGCTGCGCCATACAGCACCGATATACAACGTCGTTCCGGGCGATTTTACCCTCGACGGCAAGCTTGATATATTGGTCATGAGCGGGGGTTCTTGGACGAGCCTCGATGTGGCGTTGTACAAGGGCAACCACGATGGGACGTTTGGTATGTCGTGTGTGTTTGGGATTTGATTCGGAACCGAGGATTTGCTAGAGTCGACGCGCATATCGGCGCCTTCTTCTGGGCTTCCGCAGCCTATACCCGTCGATTTAGACGGTGACATGAAAATTGATTTACTCGGTATGACACCGAGTTCGTCAAGCCCGTTGCAAGCATGGAGAAATACTTGGAATGCGTCCGACAGCCAATCGACACTGTTTGAGCTGCAAGTTCATAGCCTCGCTATTGTTTGTCTTGCTGACTTGTTTATAGCATTGATCCCCCGTTCAGTGGTGCACAGTGCAAGCTAGCTTCTCCCCATAGCAATGCCATCATTGACTTGAACGGGGATTGTCTCGCCGGTCAGTTTGATCTCGCGGTGGCAGCACCTTGCTTAGACTTTTGTAGACATCTTCCTTGTCTGCGACGAGGGCTCAGGCAAAAAATCTTTTCAGATATGGGTGAACAACAAGGATTCTGGATTTTCTCTCACGCAACATCAGTCGCTCCCATCCGGCGTACAGGCAATCACTTTTGCGGACATGGGCAAGTTGGGTAGCATGGATTTTGCCTGCATGCTAAAGTACCCGTTGCAGATCGAGATGGAACTATCGATATGGTGTTCCCGACCTGCTCTTCCGTGTCGTCATCGACTGGCGTCGGCTCTTCCTGCGTGATCAACATTGCCTATAACAAACAGATACCTGTCTGCCCCTCAGCCACGTCCCAGGCGACGGACAAGAAAGGGAATCAACTCTGCCGCCCACCCGAAGAACTCTGTGTCCCAGATCGCAACTTCAAATTTGACCTCAATACGAGCGGGAACGACGTGAGGCATCCTCGTTTGTGCTGTGGCCCGACCTGAGCCGTTTTCTAGGCATTTGTTCAAATTCCCTTTTCTTCCCTGGTCGATTCTTCGAGTTCGCTCCTCGTGCTGGATACCACGTTTTCGCCGCCGCTCCCCCTTCCGGTGCGTCTCGGGGACACGAATTTGGACGGGTTCCCGGATTTATTGGTTATTGCCGCGACGGCGAACAAGCACACGCCAAAGTTGCTGATTTCAGAGCCGTGTACGAGAGGTCTTGCGGGTTGTGACGAACGTGGACGTGGACGGCGCGGATTTAGACTACTTCGGAGGGGCGCGGAAAGCCTGGAAGATGTGTACGATGCGCGGGGTGGGTCGTTTATCGACATGGACGAAGACGTGTGTTGTTCTGGTCTCGTGTCCTGGAATGTAAAGTGACGATGCTCAACAGGGGACGCTGGATGTTGTTATACAACGAACGGGAGCGCAGGGGCGTGGCACGGTCATGTTTATCCAAAACAATTTCTATTATGACGCCTTCTTTTTGAAGGCGATCGGTACGTTCTACCCTCTATCGTGTCGCGCGTGCGTTGATGGTTTGAGCAAGTTTTGAATGGGGCGTGTAACAATGGGTGGTGCGCTACATCGAACGGTTCAAGTTATCTTGTGAGTATCCTTTCTTTGTTATTGGGATCATCTGAACGCCAGATAGCCTTTTGGAGTGAGCTATTCCGGGCCCTCGTACAAGTATACTGTCCTTGACACCTCTGGTCAACGGTCAGCAGCTCAAGGTAAGACGAGTAACTAACTATTGTCTGTGTCCGTATTGACTGCCCCAATTAGTCGGCCAGCTCCCCCAAACCTCATACCATTCGCTACTCACTCCTTATTCATTTTTCGGCCTCGGCCGGACAAATAATTATATCGAGAACCTCTTTGTGGGGTCTACGAAACATATTGCAGATCACTTTATCAACATGGAAGGCGTTATCCCGAATTCGCGTGTCGTGATTCATCCGCCGCCTGGACTGAGCAAGGGATCGTGGAAGCGCGAGTTGTTTTTGCGGCCTGGACAGTGGATTCCTTGGGTGACGGTGACGGTCGTTGTGGCTACGGCGATTCTAGCGATCATTGTATTTATTTTGCATCTCAACGAAAAGGTGAGCGCATCTTTGATCCCACTGGTGATGTTGCTGATAAACTACTAGCGGGAGGACGAGTTGGAAAGGCGTAGAACGTCGCATCACATCAATTTTGACGCGCTATAAGATACAGTTGCTATCATATCATGCTTGTGTAATAAAAATCGTTATGATACAGTCTGAAGCCTCCATTGAGTGTCTTTGCCTTCACCACCGAGCTTCTCGACCTTGCCTTCGGCCAAGAGCTTCTCGAGATGTTGGTTCACTGTCCGTGCAGCGGCCTCCCATAATTCACGGGGATACGCTGCGTATATCTTGGCGACAATGTCCCAAGTAGACCAACTCGCTCTGTTTTGCAGCACCTGGATAATCTGACCTTCCCTCTCCATCCGGTGTTCGATATACTTCTGGATCACTTGTTGGCCGTTGTGAGCGACGGGTCCGTGACCAGGGTAGAGAGCGGTGGATGGGTCGATATGCGGGAGGAGAGAGCGGAGGGAGGAGAGGTACGTCCCGAGGTCCTCAAACACAGTGGTACCCTGCCCGAGGACGGTATCGGCTGTGCAGAGGGCCTGCTCGGAGGGGAGCACGAGCGCAACCGAGTCCTCGGTATGACCCGGCGTGTGTACGACGGTAAAGGCGGCTGGGCTGGAGACGGTGGAGATGGGGAAGGACTGGCCGTTGTGGAGGTCATGCAAGAGGGCGCCGTTGGGGGCGGGCGTGTACATGCCTGGTTCGACGGGGGCGATGGCGCGGTGGAAGCGCTCGTCGGTGGGTTTGTACGGGAATTTGTGGAGCCTGGGGGGCTGGAAGGGCAGCGGGGCGTGCTGGGCGTCCCAGAGGCTCCTGAGGAGGGTCAGGACGGAGAAGAGGCCGCCGACGTGGTCTGGGTGCCAGTGGGAGAGGATGATGTCGGAGATGCGCTGTTTCGGGCGTGGATCTGTGCCGTGCTCGAGGGCGGATTCGAGGAGGGGGATGTAGCTTGGTCTGCCTTCGCCGGTGTCGATGAGGGTGTAGGGGGGCGTCTCGCCGATTAGATATGTGTTGGTGCCTGTGGGACTGTGTTCAGTTGAAGCAGGAACATTCGCGAATGGATGTACCCTGCAGCGTGAACTTTCCTGGGTTCTGTCGTCCGAGTGAGTGGGTGCGGGTGTGTTAGGGGGGTCGGGAACGCACCTGGCCAAGGATGCGCACTACGCGGTCGCTGAGCTGCGATTGGATGGGTATCAGCGCCAAATATTCAGTGGGAAAGCTTACCCGTACGACCGATGCAAGTGCGTCCAGTTTCTCCATCCTGAATGGGCTAAGCAACCTGATTCTTGATAACCTACTATGAAGTAGAGATTCCTAAAATGGAAGGTACTTCACATGTGGCGGTGCTTACCATCTACCATCGAAACCACCACAATGAGCTCTAGAAAAAGGCTTGTTTTTCTCCCTGTATTCTCTACGTTCATTTTGACCGGTGTTTCAGGTCTCGCTCGGTTTCGTCAGATCGCTCAGATGGACCACCACCGTCCACCCGAAGGAGATCACGCTCACCGCAGCCCCGCGTTCGTGTAGACCTCCCAAAGGTCAGCGACGTTGACCCGGTCAGACGCGCGGTGCGAGAAAGAGAACTCGCGGCCCGCATGGCTGCCGTCGAGCTCGAGAAAGCCGCAAAGCCAAAGGAACAAGAGAGCGCACAGGACATGGCCGAGAAGCAGGCCGAGTTTGCCAAACTCATTGGCTCTCGCTCCGGCGGTGTCTACGTCCCTCCGGCACGCCTTCGTGCTCTCCAAGCTGCCGCTGCGTCGGACAAGTCTAGCCCCGAGTACCAGCGCCTCTCTTGGGACGCCCTCCGCAAGTCCATCACAGGTATCGTCAATCGTGTCAATATTGCCAACATCAAGCAGGTCGTGCCCGAGCTGTTTTCTGAGAATCTCATCCGCGGCCGTGGACTGTTTTCGCGTAGCGTCATGAAGGCTCAAGCTTCCAGTTTACCTTTTACTCCCGTTTTTGCTGCTCTCGTTGCCATCCTCAACACAAAACTCCCCCAAGTGGGAGAACTAGTCCTCACTCGACTTATCAGTCAGTTCAGAAGGGCTTTTAAGCGAAACGATAAAGTGAGTCGTTTGTCATTTGCTCTCTGTACGTCAGGCATCTAACCTTTGTTAGGTCGTCTGCAACTCAACTACCACTTTTATCGCACACCTCGTCAACCAAGCCGTTGCACATGAGATCATCGCACTCCAAATACTTGTCCTGCTTCTTGAACGTCCGACTGACGATTCTATTGAAATTGCCGTTGGCTTTACTCGTGAGGTCGGCGCTTTTCTCGCGGAAAACTCTCCTAAAGCAAATGCAACCGTCTTTGAACGTTTCCGTGCCGTTCTCAACGAGGGATCCATCAGTCACCGTGTGCAGTACATGATTGAGGTCCTTATGCAAGTGCGCAAAGACAAGTACAAGGATAATCCCATTCTGGCAGAAGGCTTGGACCTCGTGGAGGAAGACGAGCAGGTTACCCATCAGATTCAACTGGAGGATGATTTACAAGTACAGGATGGGCTAAGTACGTTTGATGGTTCCATGGGTTTCTTCACGGACTGACTGATCGGTCTAGATGTCTTCAAGTTTGACCCCAACTTTCTGGAGAACGAGGAAAAGTACAAGGCAATCAAAGCGGAGATTCTAGGGGAAAATTCAGAGACAGAATCTGGCTCAGAGTCGGGTGAGGAAGAAGACGAGGATGAAGATGAAGGTGGTAAGTGATCTTCTGTTTCAATAACCACATGGTGCTCACCAATCCCTGTAGTTGTCGAAGAAAAAGAGGGCATCGAGGACCGCACGGAGACCAACCTGGTGAACCTACGACGAACAATATACCTCACTATCATGAACGCCTTGAACTACGAAGAAGCGGTGCATAAATTACTCAAGGTACAGCTCAGGGAGGGTGAAGAGGTATGTGCCCTGTCTTGTAGTTGCCTTCAGGTTTGCTCAATGACCTGTTCAGATCGAACTCATCAACATGGTTATCGAGTGTTGTTCTCAAGAACGGTCATACTCCAACTTTTACGGGCTTGTTGGCGAACGTTTCAGTAAACTCAACCGTGTCTGGATGGAATGTATCGAACAAGCGTTTGGGAACTACTATCACACGATTCACAGATACGAGACGAACCGACTGCGAAACATTTCCCGCTTTTTTGGGCACATGCTTGCCACCGATGCTATCTCCTGGGTTGTTCTCGGAAACATCAAGATGAACGAGGACGATACAACATCCAGTTCCCGTATCTTTGTAAAGGTCATGATGCAGGAGATGATGGAGAGTATGGGTTTGAAGACTCTTGCGGAGCGGTTCAAAGATGAGGAAGTTAAGGCCGCGTGCCGGGAAATGTTCCCAACAGACAACCCAAAGAACACACGGTTCTCGATCAATTACTTCACGAGTATTGGTTTGGGCGCGCTGACAGAGGACATGAGAGAATATCTCAAGGTGAGTTGCTATGCCACTACGTACGTCGACTCTTCACTGATACGGTTGTATCCAGAATGCGCCTCGTTTGATCATGGAACAACGTCGGGCGATGTTGGAACAAGAATCCTCGTCATCAGATTCCGATTCGGACAGCGATACAGACAGCACTGATTCCGAGTCTGATTCTGATTCTGAGCCGTCCGATTCCGAGTCGTCGGTCGACGCCAGAAGACGGGACCGCAAACCACTCAGCCCTCCACGCCGTGTCAGGGACCGAAGCTCGGACTACGGCAGTGACCGTGGTAGAGACTCTCAGCGTAACAGGGCTGACAGCCTGGACCGCCGTAGAGACCCTCGCCGCGATCGGGACGATAGCCGCGACCGTTACAGAGACCCTCGGCGTGACAGGGACGACAGTCGTGATCGCCGCAGAGTCGCGCGGAGGGATGACAGCCCCGACCGTCGCAGAGAGGTTCGACGCGATCGGGACGACAGCCGTGATCGTTCTCGTACGCCGTCGCCACGTCGGCGTTCCCCCTCACCGGCACCGCGGTACCGCGATGACCGACTTTCGGGTCGGCGTGATTCACCGCCTCACCGCCGCCGAGCGTCGCCTTCTCCTCGGAGGGACGACCACAGGCGTGATCGGGACCGAGACATGGATCGACGGCGGAGGAATGATTCGCGTGATCGTGACAGGGCTTACTCGAAGAGGGAGGACAGGAACGAGAGAGACACCTATCGGAATCGGTCCTTGACACCCGACAGAAGACGAATGGATTCGGAAGAAAGGGACTATGGCAAGCGCAGGAGGTAAACCTGAATTCATGATCGCTACGCCATTCCATGTTCACGCTCTGACGTTGCTTTAAAAACATGTAGGTAGGATACAAACCAAGAGGGGTAATACATTGTCCGAAATATATACAGTTGTTTGGTATAGGCATATGTCGTAGTCTACCCTACAAAGCGAGAAGCTTCCAGAGTAGTGTCGTAACAAAAAAGACGAGGAAGGTAGGCACTGTTGTTCCGGGTATCGCTCCACTGGATCCTGGAACAGGGAGGAAATGGGATGATTCTTCTTGCTGCACGGAGGCCGATTCCTAGACATACGTCGGTCAGGAATACCATACTCGGGAACGAAGAACGCGATGCATTGTACCTTGAAGGCAGCGAGCCCAACCAGGACCCCGGCGGCAAAGAAGACGAATGCTATCAAAAGCCAGATGACACCCCAAACTACCGGTGGAAATCAGAAAGGATGACTGGCGTGGCCAACATGAAAACGAACCTTGAGAAGGGAAACATCCACAGATCCGAGCGAATGCAGATGCATCCGAATTATTCACCTTGCGGGCAATAGTATCGTCTACTGACCATCAGTGCCAACCAGAGCAAAACGTCGATCTGCATTTACCGATCACGTCCCAAAGCACATACAAGTCCGACATGACACCAATGAACAATACCTGGATAAAGCATGTGGATGAGCGCAAACACAAGAGAAACCCGGGCTTACAAAGTATCGAAGGGCTACACCCCCTGCGACAAACCAAAACAAGACAATCAAACCGGACATTCCGACGATAAGAGCCCATGTCCTGGAACAAGTCAACGCTCGACGCGGACGGGCATGCAAGCATGGAAACGTACAACCAATTCCTTCGGGCCCACCAGAGCGTGAATAAAAAGAATGCGGCGAGGACGAGGCAGGCAACTTTGCTTGCGTTGGTATCGAATCCACAGGCGATCAGGCAGGCTCCAATGAGCGAAGATCCAAGGTATCCGGCGGGTAGAGTGATCCAGGGTATACCACCCGACATTCGGGTCTCGCCCCCTTCATCGGCTACAGAGACAGTGTGAGCACTCCTTGGTCAGTTTCGAATGCGGGCATCGCGTTACTGACGGTCCAGTTGTACAGAGTGAATGGTCGCACAGGTCAAGACACCAGCGATTGCGTGGCTCATCTACAAGAAAAATGGATTACTAGACGGCTTTGTAGTGGTATTTGCACATACCTCGTGAAAGCCAACCGTGAGCAACCTTTGAAATGGGTTAGTCTTCTAAATCTCCAGGACTTGACTGACATACTTGAAGGGATAAACTACAAGGGCAGATCAGCAACGGATCGCTAGGTACAAGGGAGAGGGACGAACTTATCCAACTGAGTAGGGGTACATGCCTGCGGCACAGTTGTTAGAAACTACGATCAAGAGCCTGTTGAACACTTACCAGAGTATACCTATCGCAACAACATAACAGCCAGCAACAATGAGAGTCGTTCTTTGTGTAGCATTGGGCATGAGCTGCGTGGCCGCATCCCTGGGGTACAAATATGTATGGTCGTCAAGGAAAGGCATGTTGTAGTTGAAGAAAGAAATATATGACGACTGTGCAAAACAGTGCGGCAGGGTTCGATCCCTCAAACCGACAACTCCACTTTTCGGCACTTGCCATAATGACACAGCACAGTACGTACTACTTAGCTCTCGCCAAGTAATTATTTTGCCGATATTGGCTGGTGAACTCCAACAGACAGCCATATTGCCCTAATTATCTTCACCCCGGCAGCGATGAGCATGCTGTCCCAGAGCCAGACGATCGATATTATTGCGATATCAGTCGCAGTCCTGAATCCGGTGTGAATTCCATAATTATAATCGTGACACGGTACAACACAACATGGGGGGAATACAAGGTAATAGAGACATGTAATGCGACGGGTATAAACAACTCAGAGGTCTTCCAAGTCCTCCTCACCCCTCTTTTTGCGTGCCATACGTTCCTTCTTCGCCTGTACAATCGGGAGTCAGTAAACAGTTTAGTCTCGCGCAGTAACCCTTACCTTGCGAAGCTCATTAGCGGTGAGTTTTTTGGTCTTCTTGGTATCAATTTTGTTGCCCATAGCATCATACTGATCTTCCTCCTCTTCCTTTTTGTCAATACGAGGACCAGATCCCTGTCCCTCAACCCAGTTATGACCAGATGCCTCAAGGTGACCGTCACGCATGGCCCAGACCCTAGAAAACATCCGTTAAAATTATGATGAAAAGGTGATGAAAATGGCACTCACTCAGTGCAGATAGACTCCGAGAAGTCTCTGTTGTGGGTAATGATGAGAACACCTCCCTCGAAGACCTTCAGAGCTTCGATCAGCGCAGCCAGTGACTCACGGTCAAGGTAGTCTGTAGAGTGGTCAGCAACCAAATCTTTGTCTTACAGCCAACGAACATACTGGTAGGCTCATCCAAACAGATGACATGAGGACGACGCCATGTTGCGGCACCAAGGACGATCTTAACCTTTTGCCCACCAGATAGGCCACGCATGCTGTTGTGAGATACGAACTCAGGCTCCAAACCAAAGTCGGCGAAGTGCTTCTCAATCTCATTACGAACAAGAGGACGGAGCAGACCAAGGCGTTGAGCTTCACGTGTATCGACCTCCAAAACTTTCTGTCAAGGGAGGCATGTTAGATTCACGCCAGATAACCAGTGAAACGAAAGAGACCTTCTCGAAGCCACGCTTGACGAGTTCATCACGGGCGATCCAGAGGTTCTCGGAAGAGCTAAGACCCTTGAAGGAGACTTCATACTCGTATGACTGCTTCAGTTTTTTGCGGGAGATGATCTCGTCAATCTGTCTCTTCTGCCCCTCATGAATGTAAAGAGCGCCATCCTTCATCTTTTGTGCTTCAGCCTCGCTAATTTGACGAGTGGCCTTGCTCATTTCCTCCAAGTCTTCACCAGTTTGGTAACGCCAAAGCATGTATTCGAGGGCCGTCTTGTCGAGATGGTGATCGATGTGGTGGAAGGCATGCTGAGCGACGTAGCCGATCACCAAGTTGGGATGTTTCCAGATTTCACCACCTTTGTTGGGTTCCATCTCTCCAGTGAGAAGCTTAACCAAAGTCGACTTTCCGGAACCGTTCGGGCCAAGAACAGCTACACGGGAAGAAAGAGAAACTTGGAGAGTGATGTCGTACAATTGCTGGACGGGCTGCGAAGGATACTGGAAGCCGACCTTGCGCATCTTGAGCAAGCTTTTTTCCTTGGTCTTCACACCCTCGAGGAGGGGAGGGGCAGGCAACTTGAACTTGTAGTCCTCGGCTGCCTCAAGACTGTAGTACGACCTGGCTTCCGGTACTTGCTTCACGAACGCCTCAAGATTGCCACGGTACCTCCGAATCTTGAAGCGATTGAGGTGGAGAACATCGGTGATGGTGTTGTTGAGGAATCCAGAGTCGTGCGACACGATGACTATGGATGGAGTTAGCAAACATATCACTTCCGGGGGGAACACGCATACTCGATGTGCAGTGCTTCAGGGAGACGAGATAGTTCTCAAGCCATGCGACGTTCACCACATCCAAGTGGTTAGTTGGCTCATCAAGAAGAAGAATATCAGCCTTGAAAAGCATAGCCCTGGCGAGAGCAAGCTTCATCTTCCAACCTCCAGATAGACTACCGATGGCTTGCTTCTGGCGCTCATCGCTGAAACCGACAGAGGCGAGGGTGTCAATGACTTCTGCCTCTGTAGCAAGGATGCGCTTGTCGGTCAAGATGAATTGCAGAACAGAAGTGTCGGCCTCGCTACCGTCAATATCATGCTCGACGTAGAAGGTGCGGACCTCATCAGGGGAAGGGAAGCCCTCCACCTGGCCGTTGGTAATAGCACGCATGAGGGTGGACTTTCCAGTTCCGTTCTTGCCACAAAGACCGTAACGGTGACCACGCTTAAGTCGAAGAGTGGCAGTGTTCAAAAGGATCTTGGCACCGTAAGCGAGGGAGAACTGGCAGTTGCACAAGTCTTCACCCTCCTCTTCGTCTTCGGGGACGTCGTCATCATCATCGCCCGAAGCAGCTGAACGGACGGCCCACTCTCCTGTGACAGAAATGGGGTCGGGGGACGGAGCGACGAAGGACAGATAAGGAGCAAGGGAAGCCCAGTCGGAAACATCGAAGTTTTTGGCATTCACCAAGTTCGCAGCGAGGCGTGACACATAGACAACAGTAGCGTCAGTGAGCTCAGGAGCGCTGGCGCCCAATTTCCTGTAGACGACGGAAAGGGCAGAGGTCAACTGAGCAGCCTCGGTAACAGGCAGGGGAGGAAGATTGCTGGCGTCGCCCTCGGGGACTTCGCCGACTTGACGGAGAGTTGCGATCGCCCTACCAACGACACCACGTGCCTCGGGGTCACCGATCGAAGTCTCAACCTTGATGAGACCTGGAAGAAGTTTGGGCAGGAAGGGGCGAACAGTGATTGGAGAGTCGACTAGTTTGGACATGTTGTCCACAATGCTAATTATAATCGTGATTAGTTCTGATGTGATGATTAGACATTGGATTGACTTACACAGCAACCTTGCGCTTCGTGGCAGTAAGTTTCTCGTTGAGACCACGGGACAGCAAAGGAACCATGAGAGAAAGCGTGGCAGAATCTACTTCAGAAACGAATGTAGTGGACGAGAGGAGCTGAATAGTGTTGGGAACCTCCTCGACCGGGTTGATCAAAGCCTTGATGAGAGCCGGAATAAAGCGTTCAATATCCTTATTGGAAACCAAAGCACAAGCCTTTTCAAGTGAATCACGAGCGGCCTTCTTCACGTCGGCCTTAGTATCCCAAATGGCTTCGGAAAGGACGGGGACAATCTCAGGCATGAGACGAGCAGTCTGAATGGGAGCGCTGACGACAACCTGGTTCAGGACAACCAGAGCGCCAGTCTTGACCTGCCATTTCCCAGCCGTTTTGATCTGGTGAAGAAGGGTGGGAAGGAGAAGAGCAGCAGCCCAAGGGTTCATCGTGGCAGCGAATGCCTTAACAGCTTCTACAGCTGCGTTACGGGCAGCAGGCATCTTGTCGGCGAAGCCTTCAATAAGGGCAGCATAGAGACCCGAGTCGATAAAAGTGGGCTCGAGCGCCTTGGTTGCGCCAGCCCTGGCAAGCACAGCAACGGCGTCAGCTGCACCCTCACGCGCAGCTGGAGATTTTTTGTCTGAGAGGCCCTTAAGAACAGCCTCATTGAAACCGACCGCGCTGATAGTAGCGGGTCCGTTGTTTTGGACAGCAGAAGCAAGGGCCTTCGCGGCAGCATCGCGCGAAGCCTTGTCGGCGACAAAGAGAGAAGTAACATCGATTTGACCGTCAACGACGCCCTTGAGCGAGGCAGGCGAAGGAACAGCAGAAGCGGTGGCAGTAACAGCAGGCATTTTGTAAAATCTGGAAAACATAAGAAGGGGAAGGCGATATAAGCGCAAAAAAAGTACCTATGGAAGATCTAGAGACAAGAACTTTTACAGAGAACGGTCTATTACGCTCTATGGTCTATAATGCCTAGAGAGAGATGAGAAGCTGGAGGAGGGGGAGGAGGAGGACCAACCTCTACAGAGAAAGAAAAGTGAGCGGGGATGTCGAAAACTCGAGTGTCAGATCGCCGGTAATTATAATGCAATCAAGTTCGGACTTTGAAAAAAAAAATGGAACGCGATGCCGAGAAGACCGGCAAGCACTGGTTGAAACAGCCTCATGGTTTCCTGTGCAAAAAGTTGATTGCAGGGGACGAGATAAGTAGAGACAGCGGGGACGTAAAACTATTCCTGGTCATCCAACTTGGCGAAGCTCAACGGTGTGAAAGCCTGTGCAAGGATGCATCAGCACATGCACCACACATGGTTCGTTAGACGTACATATCCTTCCCCCTCATAGTGCTTGCTGTTCGCTTCCACCCAGTGGAGACGGAGAGCATGCAGAAACGCCGAAAGACCCTAAGTTGAGAACGTCAATTCAGGATCAGTTAACACATGTTCATCAGATCCGCACCTCCATGAGACACAAAACAGACACCGTCAGGATAAACCACATCACACCCATGAACACGATCATGATAACGCCAAAAATGCCTTCCATTCCTAGAACATTCTCAAGCGTCATGCTCCACAGTACCTCGGATAATTGAGCGTGGGCCAAGGAAAGAGCCCACAATCGGAGATACGATGCAGTGTGAGAGATGCACCCCAGGCAGAATTCGATCGTATGAATCACTTGATGGATGATGACCTCGCCAAAGTCGTGCGTCTCCTAACCAATCCTTCGGTAAACATAATACCGAGGAAACGACAAGAGTCACTCACATGTTCCTCCATTTCTTCGACGATAACGCGGCCATTGCCTTCCTCCTCAATTTCCAAAACATCGTCGCTCTCACGAGGACCGTCAGGGTGATTAAGCCCTATATACCCTTGACCCTGAATAGCCTGTATCTCCTTCCAAAGGAAGTACGGTTTCATGCACAACATCCAAGGAACACAGACGACAGCGAGTAGAAGCAGGAGAACTTGCACGAATCCTTGTCCAGGATACAGTTGAGTTTGGGGATCGACCGATCCAGGGGACAAGAACATCGCAATCAGCATATTCAGCAACGACGGAGGCTCTATTGATGCCTTTGACCAGTCAATCGTCCATTTGTAGAGAATGCAGACCACTAGGTATCCGAAGATTGATTGGAGGAAGATCATCTGAGGAATGAAATTGGCATATATATCCAAAGGCCGTTTGAATCTGATATGATTAGGAAGCTGCAGACACAAGGCAAACGTCATCTAGAAGCGTGTCAGCCTAGGCCGAGCAGCGAAGCCAATGAGGCACATACATGAATCACCCCAAGTATAATCGACATCTTCATCTTGTACGAGTTCGTGAATACGAGGGCGTTGTCAGCACCATGCCACCCCGGATCCAGGCCAAAGGGATAGACGTGTCCGTTGGAAGTACCACGGATGACAGTCCCATTCCCTTCTGGGAAATCCCATCCAGAGTGCCATATGTGAAGAGTCTTGGAGAATATGTCATTGTACATGAGGCCAGTGTAAACTGAGAACAGCCCCATCAAGAGAATGATATACCGTCCACTGAGAAGCATATTAGCCCTGCCTTCACTAGCACCGTAGTGCTAAATCTGACTCACAAGAAGAATAACCCTAGAATCTGACGTAGGAAAGTGAGTAAAGCATACCCCACCAATGCTATCGCTCACCTCTCCGAGGCCCCCTCGTGCCCACCTCTTCTCGTTCGCGATCATGTAAAGAGCGGCGAACAAGATGATAAGACCATGACCAATGTCACCGAACATCACGGCAAACAGGAATGGGAAGGTGATGATAGCAAATAGGCCGGGGTTGACTTCTTGGTAAGTTGCAATACCATAACTATCCATGATGCTCTGGAATCCTTCCGTGAATTTGTTGGTCCTGTTGAAAGTGGGCGGCGTCTTGTTGGTACGGAGTTCATGTAAGATCGGCACAACACCAGTCCCTGATCCCTCCTAGAAAACGGTCAACGGATTACCATGATCACGGGGAAACGGCAGACCGTAGCATGCCCAAGGGCAAGTTGTATCTGGGCAATATCCCTTGTTGGACACCAACCCTCAGCTACCAGTGTCTTCCTCCGCACATCATAGTTGAAGAGATTCATGGTCTCGTAAATCACCTTTTCCTTCCGTACAACATCTTGCCATCGCGCGAGATTCTCACCCACTGTTACAAGCTCAGCCCGTCTATTGACTCTAGTGTTGTAGAGGACAGTCTGAAGGTCCTCTAGACGAGCAGTGACTTCGCTAAGCGAGTCAGAACGCTTGTCAGCATTTGCGTCGATGGGATACAATGTAGCGCCCATCGACTCCGAAACCTTGCGAATCTTGGCTAGCAAAGCATCACCATGCGCAAAAATGATGAACACGTTCTTGCGTGTCTCAGAGCCGGTATCGGGATCAACAAACGGCTCTGCGATATCTGTGTGATTCATATAAAGGTTGCCTCTTAACACACGCCAAAGCACGCGTTCGAATGTTGGGATACGGGCCCTATCGATAGTGCCCGCAACAAACCTAGAGCAGAGTTTCAGAACAGACTAGAAACAAAGTAGAAGAACGCACTCCAGATCGAACTGAACAGACGAGTACTGGTTTTCACGATCATCATGCTGGAGAAGAGGGGCTGAACTATCGTCGAAGGAAGTCCTGATATCCGTCTGCTGTGTTTCGGCCTTGAGAAATAATCAGCATAATGCAGACACACCCCATCAGCAGACTTGCCTTTTCGAAGAAGCCTGCTGTCTCCCTCAAAACATGGCGCGCCTCGACAAGCTCTTTGGTACGCTCGCTAAGCAGCTTGTAACTCTCGTTCATCTGCAACAATCTGGTCTCGTGCTCGGCTAGCGTGATATCGAGCTCATCAATGGTGTGTGCTGCACTCGGTCCCACAGTAATGAGAGGTGCCGAGTCGTACAGAGGACGGATCGGTACCACGTCCTTTTCCTTCTCTATCTGAGAGACGAAGAAGCGAACACGACGGGCCATGTCCTCAAACCTCCTGATCTCGCCAACGAAAGAACGCTGGAAAGGATTCACGGTCGGGTTTAACTAACGAAAGTCCGTTAGCGAATATCAATGGTGCACAGTAAGGGACGCACATCCTTGAATTGAACGTCTCCAAGTTCCCCAAGTTCAGCAACTGTGTCATGAGCTACTTCGGTCGGTATATAGAGCTGTACCAAGCTCATCTCTTCTGAGCCTAGACTATTTCATCAGTACCAGAAAGTAGGTTTAACATCTGAACCATACGAAACAGCGAGGGATACTCGTCCCCCATGGTCGTCGTCACGGTAGGAGGAGTTTCTAAGGATCTGGTAGCAGAGAGCAGTCGTATAACTGAAGTGAGGTTGGGATTGAAAAGCTGTTGACTTCTGTTTGGCAATTGGACCACGCCAAGTACTAATGTACTGGTACTACTACGTACGGTTAAGTCTACATTTGCAAAGGGTAGTATGTTGTTAGGTTATCCGAATCAATGCAGTGTCAGTAACTACAGAGAAAGACTTGAATCTTGCGCCGGGGATAAACTCCTGAGGTACACGTCGCAATATGGTGAGTTGAGAATACAAAAAGGTGCAAGAGACTTGGAAATAACCGCTAACAACCATTCGCAATGGAGCAAAGGATCGCCAGCAGTTCATCCCAGAATCTTGAATAACCTACCTATAAAATGGGTGGTGTCCGTTTTAAATCTTGGTTGGAACCGCTTCTTCGTCAGGTTCGTCTTCCGTATCCACGGCTTCATTGACAGAGGGGATGTAATCTCCCTCCAACTTTTGCTGTGCAATGGTTGCGAAGCCCACTTCAGTCTCGTCTGTAGCTTTCTGACCCGCATCGTCAGCAGGGGGTTTGTCAGAGCATATGTTCATCTTCTCTTCGGCTGCCTTCCGACAATCACATAGTCGAGCAAGACTCATTTGGTGGGTTGGATCACCCAAGATAGCGCGTGCACGTTCAGCAGCAAGGCCCTTTGACAATGAGAGATTGCTTGCTGTTATGGGACCAGCAACGATCAATTCGTGAACAATGACCGAGACGCTGTCATTTCGTCGGATTTCTGCATTGCTCTGACTCTTTCTACACGAAGAAAAACGTCAAATCTCGTTAGAGGATGAATGGAGGTACTTGCTGGAATGCGATCCTCTTGCAACCCTCCATGGCAGCCCAAACCATCAATTCCGATACGGGATCTCTCGGAAGGGTGGTAGTCAGTATCTCCAGCACATCAGACATCACCACCTCCACAACCGATGCGGTCTTCTCAAAGTTGTATGCACTGTCCACGAGAACCGCGCCCACCAGACTTTCCAGCACGTCACTCAGCGCTTTAGGGGGATCATATTTCCATCCTTTAAGGATTGCATCTTCGGGTGAGAGGGTCTCCAGCAGGGGCACGTGTCGGGTTATTGCTGTGCTAAGCTCGACATTATTGATGAGTAGGTGCTTGTGTAACGCAAGACGGTTGACAGCAACCGAAGCGAGAGTAGGTCCGCAGACAGCGCGGGAGCGAGCGGCAGAGAGTTGACCAGATGTAGCATCCGGAAACTTTCGGAAGAGATGACGCATTATGACTAGGTCAATCACAGCTAGATCCCATTTAAGTATCGAGATAGTGTGCTCCGAGAAGTAAACATTACCATCACCGAGAAACTCCAAGCGCTGATATGATGATCCCGCCGACGTAGTAAATGACGGATGTGTGATCGCCTCAACGAGCAACTCACCACGGTGGAAATCATACCCCATCGAAGCTTGCAGGTCTGCAAAGATCGACGGTATGAGCGACGGCTCTGGGGGTCGGGAGTAGCGGAGTGACCACGGGAGAGGACCTCCCATGGACAACCCTAACGCGTCACCCGCACGCAATGCCATGTCGATGCCCCCAGTAAGGAACGCCGCACCAAGAGTCGCCTCCATGCAGTCCTGCAAGCTTCGACGGGGATACTCTCTGCGCACCGTATGCTTCGCTTGCATCAAATAATCCACCACATCCGACTCTTCTGGTATTGTATATCTCCATACATGCAAGCTCTGAGCTTCTGACGTAAGAAACCGCTCGAGACCGATCTCTTTGGCGCGTGCCAACAAGGTGCGATTCGATATACTGCTCTGGCGGAGCTGAGAAAGTTGACCTTCATGTCGGTGAGGGAACTTGTTCATGATGTGAACAGTGCTCGTGAGTTTGAGTACTGAGTCTCCCAATGTCTCCAAACGTTGGTTGTTCCATGTCGCATTCGTGGTGGGGAGAGTGGATCCTTCGATCAAAAGGTCATCATCGATCGGAGGTAACCCAAGCTGTAAGCGCTCTTCTCTAGCCCGATAAAGATCTGTTGCGCGCCTACAGATCCGTGGAAGAAATAGGAAAGTACGGTAGACCAGCTGGGAAAAGTGGACAACCCTACATGCGCCCTGCGGCATGATTGACCCAACAGGTGCAGTATGACGTTTACATATGTCGATGCTCTGGTGTCTGGAAGCCGGACGATAAAGACCGGAGGGTACGCGAGGAAGACTATGCACCTCGATCAGTGGGCAATCAGTCGGAACGTAAGCTTCGCGGTTTTTCCTACTCCACTTTTGCATGAAATATTCGTGGTACGTTGCAGATGGTGCCTCGTGGGAGCCCGGGGGTGGTTTAGATAAAGCGGTAAGATCGTATCTTATGTTGTGAAGAACCTGGGCCCGGCCATAGAGATTACAATTCATGACCATCTTCGTGCCAAAGTCCTTTTCGGTGACTTCTTCCCAGTTGTATGTGCCATACGGCTCGTTAACGACACGTTGCACCGCCTCAAAATCAATGCAGTTGTGCTGCGTAAGGGGAACGAGGAAGCATGTCAGAGGCAACGTGATTGGACGTCCAGTGATGCAGAACCAGATGCCCATTTTGGTGTATTCTTCAAGCATGCGCAAGGTTTCTCGCTCCTCCTCAGGATCAAACATGAGTTCATCCGTACAACGCATGGTGATGGTGTAGCCCTCGCTGGCAAGTTCTAGTGGTGGTAGCTCTGTCCCGGTCACAAGCCCAGCAGAGTCTTCTCCGTCAATTGTAACGACATGCATTCGCAGTCTTGGGCCAAGCGTCCAAGGGTCTTGGACGAGAATGTCCATAATATCCGGCAGTTGAGAGACATCTAGTAGCTTGCGACCATCAGCATCATAATCACTCTTTCCCTTGGAGCCGGTTGAGGGGAGGAGGTAATCATCAAAAACGTCGAGTTTGTGAAGGGCTTTGACGGCCATGAATGCAACGGCTCGTTTTGCTTCACGCTTCGAGTTTCGTGTAGGCCCTCGATATATGAGGTGATCGACGGGAAGAGGGAGGCTAGACGGAAGTTCTAAAACCGCGGCATAATCACCGCTGTATTTCGGCAACGATGGAGGAGTGTAGGCGTCGTGTGGAATGAGGGAGCACAAATAATTGATGAGTCCGATTGCAGAACCGTATGTAAGCACCGCTCCAGTAGTCGGAACAATATACCGTTCGCGAGCGGCAAGATCTTCGGGATCATCCTCTTCTAGCTCACCCTCTTCCGAGTCTGACGATGGTTCTGGTGAAGGAGGACGAGTAGGATTTTCCCGAGCCTGATAGACTTTCTTGAGTTCGGGCTCAATTTCCTGGAAAGTTTTGTAACGGTCGAGATGCGATGTATGGCCAACTTGGGCCATGATAACAAAGGCAGATGTTTTGGTCCGGGCTCGCCCTCTGGATTGGACATACCCAACCATGTGGTGGAGGGGATCAAAGCGTATCACAAGGTCACAAGCCTACCAACCGGGCATTAAAGTTTCGCGGAAATGCTATGTGCACTGGGACGTACTGGAAAGTCTAATCCCTCTTCAGCGACTGAGGTAGCAACCACTGGAAAGGAGTGGATGATCAATACCGCGTACAAAGGCACAGAGCGACGACATACGCAAGTTCAAACCGCCATCTTCGTACGACTTCCGGAATGATCTGACCGTATCTTGCTGTCGTGCCAACCCCATACCCTTCACATGCACCCCCGACGTGGAACTCGCATTGGTACCTCCTTTGCCTCGTGCACCATGTCCACCACCGTGACCGACAAGCTCTGCGCACCGAATGCGGCCCCTTAGCTCGGGGATTCTGGACAGTACTTTGGCAAGGCAAGCAGCAACCTGACGCTGCTCCACGAAGACGATGCCATGGAATGTTGGGGTGTGGTACTCAAGAAGGACCTCGGTGAGAGCCTTTACCTTTGGGGAGCACCAAGCAAGCGGGACAGGGATTGGCACGGCAGGTGGGGAAGCGGCAGGGTCATCAAAAAATGGCTTGAAGTCAGAAAGGATGGAATCAATTTGCTCGAGGGTGGGAGGAATAGATGGCGTATTTTGATGGGTGGGAGGATCGTCAATGACCATTCCATCATCTTGGACGTCGAAGGGATTGATGATGTGATTGTCGGGGTTATCGATTTCTAGAAGGAGTTGATTGACTCGTGTACGAATCTCGTGATATACAAAGAGGTCTGCGGAATAAGGGCCGAGGCTGTTCCGAGTGACATAGTACTTCATTTGTAATTTGTTCCATGCTATATCGACGTCGTCGGATTGGAAGAGTGATAGGGTGTCCCAAAGGCTCGGGTTTAAATATAGATAGTTATCAGGGGGTGGAAAGTATTGCTTGACGATCTGTGCCGAATATATAAGAACATGTTGACCATGAAGATAAAAATACACACTTCTACAGGCCGCGGCGAGTTTTCTAGCAACTCGCACACATGCTCGCGCACAGCGATGACGGTGGCATCCAAGTTTTTCTCCAAGGTCAACAAGGATCCCTCCGCGTCCTTGGGGTTCCAGATGGGTGACGCTGTCATCCCAAATACCTTTGGGCGTTCAGTGGGATGAGCTTGAAAGTATTCGCGCATTATGCCATTGTAAGCATGGTTCTTGCGCGTATGATGGCATTCATCGAAGATGATCAACGAGACCTAGATCATCGATCCGGGTTGGCAGAACGTCAATAAGAACAAAGGACGGCGTACTTTGTCGATGCTCCAGTGTGAATGGGTGAGGATGTTGAGGAATATCTGAGCTATGCAATCGATGAGAAAACGGACCCAGTCACTCAATAACTGATGGGGCTCACCTGTCATCACGGCCACGTCCGCCGTCTCGAACGAGCTCTTCCAATTCGCCCTATCCGAGAGCTCCAAATCCAGGCTTCCATGAAATTTTCGTACCCTCAAAGGCGTCTGAGACGCAATGAACTCTGCTTGTTGTTCAACGAGGGCAACCTTTGGGACTAGAAACACGACGACTTTGCCGATGGCGCTGGGCTGCAAAACGACCCATTTGATGAGGAGGATGCTAATGAGGGTCTTGCCGCTGCCAGTGTCGAGGGCAGCGATGATATTGTGCTCTTGCGCGCGTCGAAATATTTCCTCCTGGTACTTGCGGGGGAGAATGGTTTCATTGACAGTCACGGTAAGACCCTGCGTGGTCGTCACCGAAGTCGTCGCTCCAGCGGTCGTAACTGTCATGAAGCAAGCAGTGTATCGATATAAACGGAGTCCCACTGGATACTTATCAGTTCATCTCTGAGCTGGGTGGAGGAAATTCGCATTCAAGTCCGCGTGCAATCAAGTTTCGAATACAGCCTGCCTAATCAAGTTGAACGGATTGACTGTGGGCGCAACAAGATGGCAGACCAAACCGAAGACACCGAATTGTGAGCA
>JBBPMS010000182.1:0-12033 GCA_038090435.1 Phylloporus scabripes | reverse complement strand
GTGGAGGAAATTCGCATTCAAGTCCGCGTGCAATCAAGTTTCGAATACAGCCTGCCTAATCAAGTTGAACGGATTGACTGTGGGCGCAACAAGATGGCAGACCAAACCGAAGACACCGAATTGTGAGCACCGAAGTCGGCCACACCTTCCACGTACTCATCGCTCCCAGCAACGATGCCCTGCGCAAGTATGGCATCCTTCCACCACGGGAGCCCTCGCCGCGGACGCCATCTCCACCACCCTCCCCAACACTGCACGAATCCCTCGCGGACCTGACTGCGGACGAACTACGCGAACTGGAGGAAGACGTTGCGGACGACGACCTCCAACGAACGGTGGACGCACTCCGCCGCCAGCGGCTGGCCGAGGACCAAAGGGAAATCAAGCGTGCCCGCTTCGGCAGAGTGTATCCAATCGGCAGAGAGGACTACACAAGAGAGGTCACAGAGGCGAGCAAGGTCAACGAGGACGACGATCGAGACGAAAGAGGGACAGGGGTGATATGTTTCCTCTACAAAGATGGGTGAGCCATTCTCATATCCTACACCGTTCCCATCTCATCTCTCGCAGCATTCCACGGAGCAATCGTACATTTGACCATGTCCGAGATTTAGCTGTGAAATATCCTCGAACTAAATTCGTGTCCATTGTCGGCAACAAATGCATTGCAGATCTACCAGACAGTCGCATCCCAATGCTAATCATTTATCGGAAAGGAGAAATCAGGAATCAGATCGTGGCTTGGGGTGCTGATCGTGAAAGACGTCTTGAAGGTGTGCATCCTCTTCCCTTGCCCCTACAGCTACTCACCAGCTCGAGAAGAGCTCGAGGCAATTCTTGTGTTGTGTGGGGCCATCGACCCCCTTGAACATCCTTCTCAAGGTGGTAGGAAGGTACAGGATCGAGGCAATGGCTCCAGTGAAGAAGAGGACGATGACCCATCCTCTCGTATGCGATCTGCAGCAACAAGGACAAATGCACGAGCTCCAAAGAACATCCGTGGGCCAACGAAGGACGATTCGGATTCAGAATTTGAGTTCGATATGTAGATGTATGCACTATGTTTATTTCGGCGGGGGAAGGTTCTACTAGTCTACTCAGCGTTGAACGGAGGCAACGATTGCTGTCTTCCCTTGACGGGCCAGACTTCTGTCATAGTCTTGGCCTCCCATATCCTCCCACCTCGCACCACGAACCTGATATCCTTTGTCTTGCGGATGTCATCATCAATCAGGTCAAAGTCCGCAGGGAAAACAACGAGGTCAGCAAGTTTGCCCGCGGACACCGTACCAAGAGACTGGTCTAGACCGAAAGTCGTCGCCGCGTTGGAAGTCGCAGCACGAATAACCTGAGTGACAGCAGCGTTAGCATAAACACGGCAGTGCGAGTGTAACTGAAGTTTACCTCATAATTGTCCAGTCCCCCTGCCTTGGCAAATGCCATTTCTTTATGATACAGTAGACCCAACGGGGGTTCCCCATGCGCCCCAATGTGAGCAGACAATCCACGATGAACCATCTTGGCGACCGAGGAAGAGACATTGAAAAGCGCTATGGCTAGAAGAGCGCGTTAGCTTCGACATCAACCACTCTCCAGGAAGAAAAAAAAACGAACAATTCGCAGGCCGGGTAATTGTCTCCGATAAGCCCTCTAGGATGTCATGCCTAGTAAAGCGTCTGAGTCTGTGTAACGTACTGCAATCAGATGTGCTCACGGAACAACGCTGCAGAGACACATACTTGGGATCATTAGGAATATCTACCGTCGCCCAGACTAACTGTTCCCCCCACGCTCCTCCGTAGTTAACGATATGCGTCGGTGTCGATCCAGTTCCACTCAGCGCATATAGTGTGAGGATATCGTCGTAGAGCACTGGCACAGGGATGTTGTGCTCCACAGTCGTCATCCCTGGACACGACACATCAGATTGAAGCTTCTCAGATCAGGTGCCTACTTACCATCTACAATGTACGTCTGGTCCCAGTCAAAATTCATTCCCTGATATACATGTTAGTTGCATCATTAGATTACACGCTCGCCACGTACACCTTCGGGTACACAAGCCATATTCATCTTTTTCGCTTGCAGCAACAATCGTTGCCTAGACGCTCTCGCTGGCAAGTTGTAATTCTTATAAGACCAGCTCGCTGGCCCACCCTCAGCCTTGATGCGGGTAAGGGCTTCCTTTGCTTCTTGGGTGTTTGCGATATCGAGATGGTAAGAATAAGAAGATGCTCCATAGATAATTTGACCCGTGTGGAAAATCCTGGGGCCAATCATGAAACCACTTTCAACGCGAGCGCGTTCAACAAAGCCAAGAGAGTTGTGCAAACTTGGGCTGTAACAGTTTTTTTAAAAGCCACGCAAGCATCTATGGCTATTCAACGTACTTGTGCATAGTGGTGATCCCATACGCAAGGAAGGTTTCCATCTCCCAAGAAGCGGCAGGGTACTTGACCGTCGCCCCTTCCCAATGGGCATGTGCATCAATCAACCCCGGGATGATGTATCCTAGCAGAGTAGCATAAAAATCATCATCACTGTCAGGTTGCGCAACTCACCACCATCGGTCTGGATGACCAAGGCACCATCTGGGACGGATAGTTCACCATCCCTGCCCACTGCGTCGATGAGGCCTTCTCGGAGGATAACCGTCCCGCCACTAATCACGTCCCGATGAACATCACCGTGCTCCATGGTAAGGATGGTAGCGTTTACAAATGCAACGGTATCAACGCCGGAAGATGCGAGAGCTTCACGATGGAGCCTCGTGGCCTCCGATTCATATCGCACATCCACCTCGGCGACGTCCAATAAACTAGTCACGCAATCAACTCCAAACGTCTGGGTGTCCGCTTTGATAGCCTGTGAGCATCGTGAGAGCCGGGAAATGGGCAAAGAATGCAGAAAAGGTCCTTGATGACAATGAATTCAGAATCAGCACAGTGACATCGACATTCTCAAGTCTTACCAAGGAACCACCCAACAACTTTTCCATCACCACTCACAACCAGATCATGACCACCATCCAAGCTGAGCCTTGCCAAACCTGGTGGTGCCTTGCCCGGCTTACTCCACAGGTCCGTCGAAGGGGTTACTTCGGGTGCATAGTAGACTTGTTGGAAATTCACAAACGCGGCACCTTGGGTACTGTTTGAAAATACCAACTCATCCGTCGAATGCCCATTCGCAACGACTTGTTCCGCATAACGCCCCCATTCATCCTCACCACGGGAGAGATCCACAGCGAAAACTCGGTCCGATTGATGGACGAGAAGTTCGTGTGAAGAGATAAAACCAAGTTTCAACGCATCACCAGAGGGCCGGATGGAAGTACGGATCTTTCGAGCATTTACCACGGGAATCGAAGAGGATGGTGTAGCTTCTGTAGGTAAGGTGACCTCCCCAATCCAAAGACCGGTTTGGGCGGTAGCAACGACATCGCCGGTAAGGATATCACCACTTGTCTTGACGAAAGCAATTGTCCGGACAGCTCCCTCTCCACCCGAAATTACGGGACTGAAGTATCGCCCCAACGGAAGACCGGTTAGTTCATACACATCGCCCGTGTTCAAATCGGCAATCTCGAATGAGGAGAAGTATGTATCGGACCATCTTCCATGAATGATCAAGTTGTTGTCCCCGCCAACGAAAGAAGGGGAGTAATATGGTGCTCCTGGGTGAGCAACAGGTACACGCAGCGCTGGTGAAGTCGATCCCAAGACTTGAACATAAGTGACACCAGCGGCTTGGAATACCGCACGTGTCCCAGTCCCATCGAGCGCGAGTTGGGTGAATGCATGAAGTCGCTGATCGCCCTTTTCGAGCTCTCTCACGTCCGTAGTTGCCTTGAGAGTCTCCGCGAGTTTGATCTCGATATGAGCACGAAAGCCGACGGGCCGAGGGGTACCTCCTAATACACGTTCCCCGAGAGCGTTCAGGTCAAGTGGAACGTGGTAAATCTGTCCTGCGGCCCAGATAAGGATAGCCTCATCGGACGGATGAAATGAAAAAGAGGGATAGGTGCCCATGGGGGCATAAATAACGGAAAGATCGTACGTCAACCCATGCCAAATATTATGGAGCGTGCCGGTCTGCAAGTCCCTGTAGACAAGATCAGATGGCGTTTGAATATGACGCACAGGTCCAAACATACTTGAGGACAAGTGCCTCTTTGTCGCGAACACGACGAACGAAAGCAAGTGTACGTCCATCATGAGACAACGTGGGTCTGCTGGCGCCTCCGGGGAAATTATCAACCAGAATTTCTTCTTCGCCTGATGTAAGATTTCGGGCAAATATCGAATATATACCCTGGTGAACGTCTGCCAGAGTGAATGCGTTTTAACAGAGACAATAGACTCTGGGGACTTGTAATACCTTTGGAGTACTGGAAACTACCCCGGTCATCCACGACATTTCCTGCGTACACAAGTGTATCGTTGCTTAACCAAGAGAACTGCTCGTGACCAATCTGCTGCTCGATGTAGTCAGCCTTGGTCCATCCTAGCGGTAGCACCTTGGAAATGACACGCCGGCCCGAGTTTACTTCCACTCGATGTTCCTTGAGACTACAAAAGGTTGGAACTTCGTATTCCCATCCTTCGCCTGCCCCCAAGGACCTTTGGGAATAGTACCACTTGGTAGCAATGATTTTAGTACCCGAAGGGTGCCAACGTGCGTCGGAGACCCAATTGTATGTCTCATTAGTAACGCGCACAGCTGCACATCGCAAAAGTGGGTCAGTTCCGTTGAGACGTGATTATAATCATGCATGCACTGACCTGCGAGTCTGCCCTCTTGCGAGAGCCGCCTTAATCTCCGTTCGTCCGTCTCTTTAACACCCGCTGCAAGCAAACTAGCATCCAAGTCCCTCTGAGCAATGGCCTCAGCGGTCATCATGGCATGTGAACGAACGTCCATTTCGGAGCAACCGCCAGACGCCCATGGCATGACCCAGATATTCTCAACCCCGAGCCCTGCATCACTCCTGAACGCCAGGCGGTCGCCCTCGGGAGAAAAACTGGGTTCAGCATCATGTGGTACGCCCGTGAGTACCGGGATAGCCTTGGTTTTTATACCACTAGTCAAGTTCGTCTCGGAGTAGGAAGATGCAGGGAGACAGTAGATGTCACCAGCCATGTCGAATACGATGTCCCCCGAAACGGGGTGAACATCGAGGCGAAGCCAGGTGCCTTCCTCGACGTCGTACGCGAGGGTGCGCGGATAAGGGAAGTCAGTGGAGATGTCCCAGGCATCATGTGGCCGCAGAGGGAAGACGTCGTCCTTAAATTCGGAAGCGGGGTCGTCAGTACCAAAGGGTGAAGCCGAGGCATACTGGACATCCGAAGGAGTCGGCGTGCGCGAAAAGAAAGACTTGCGCGAAAGAAGGCAGTATGTGAGGAAGGCGGATATCGCTATGAATGACTTGGAGGGTGTAAGTCGACTGCGTGGAGTGGAACGGTGATGACGCTTGGAACTTGGAACTGCAGTTAAAGGCAGCTCGCCCTTCTCCATTTGCCTGACATCAAGAGACATGCTTGCAACGGAATGTTAGTTCGCGAATGGCAGCGCTCGAGTCTCGCTCACATGTCCCTCTGAGCACAGACTCTTCGTGGCCGCTCGAGGCTCTACAAGTGATAGTTGTTTCGAACCGAAGGAGTTGAACAACGGCAATTCTACCTACCGTAATGATTCACACACTGCATGGGTGACCGCTGAATAGAGGTCGGTGGTTGAAGGCACATGTCTGTAGCAGACGAGACGAGACTAGTGATGTTAACTAGAACAAGGCAAGCAAAAATACAGACTGAAAATAATTTATGAGGTAGCACCTTCATCGTGTTTCTCGCCAGCTACCCGCCTACTTCTGATTCTGCCCCTTGGGGCTCTCCTTCCTTGTGCCCCCCTGCTTCGCCGGACACCTCTTCAGCAGCATGTTCTCCTGTGCCTTCATGTTCGCCCTCATGTTCTTCCCCCTCCTTCACATCCTTGCTACCGATCACGGTGGCGTTGATCCTGTACACACACGTTCATGACAGTCAGGGGGACATGATATGAACACACGCACGTCAGCATAACATGGAGCTTTTCGTCCTCTCCTTCGTCCCCTTCAACCTTGGGCAGTTCCACTGTCATGCGTTTGTGTCCCTTCCACCCGAAACTGCCTGTTGCAAAGGTGCTCGCGGCAAGGCTCGTACTTGCCAAGAAGCCAGGATCTGCTGGGGCCTGTTCCTGGCCCTCGAGAGCAGGGGGGGTCGTAGTGATACTCACATAAAGCGGGATGGCGCGCGACTTGAACGCGGATTGCGGAATGTGGGTCTGTGAGGAGCGATCCGAGGGATTAGTGGGGGATGTACAAGGGGAGATCGGACTCGCCTTGAGACGTGCAGTGCCCTTTTGGGCTCTGCCAGTGGCCTTGGCGCCCTCTGTTTTGGCCACCTTTGAGCTGCGAGTTGCACGCTTTTCGCTGGTGTCTTCGGGAGCAGCACGCTTCCTACCTGAGATGGGATGAGGGGTGGTTTGGATAGGGGGGACCGTTCTTACCAGCCATGGTGGAGAAGCGAGTGTAATGTGCGGTGCTGTCAAGGCTGAGATTGATCTGACGGGCTTTATAGTGTCGATGTGGTGTCAAAGCGAGAGTGCTCAATAAATACCCGCAAAGTGAACAATCGTGCAGATGTGCTGTGACGTTACACACCGTGTTACACTCCGCCTTGTCACCGCCAAGTCCACAGGACAACTAGCACTGAATTGATCAAACGAATACGCATCGTAAAAAACTACAAATCCATAGCGAGCATGCACCGTCCCTCTCGCTTCTGAAACACCCCGTCAGCATTACACCACCGTCAGGCAACCCGAGTACTGACCTCCAATACGACCACACGCATGTGCTTCGGATCTATAATCCATCTGCACCAAACCTCTTCAGGCGCAACACACATCCAGACCATCTGCCAACAACTGCTGCAAAACCCGTGCCTTATCCCCACACCTCCTTTCCACCCCCTTGCCCCGCCGAGCGTGCCATTGGTCAGCGGGGCTCCGAAGAGCCAACAAAACCGTCAGATGTCCTCGCTGTCGCTATAGAACTCGTCCTCGTCGTCATCCACGATGAGGTTGCTCATGTCGACCTTGTATCGCAGCAAGCCTCCAATGCCACCAAAGCCCTTGACGAACTGGGCGCCCTCCTGGGAACGGTTGGTAACGAACTCGAGGTTCGCTCCGAAATCTTTGTACTTCTCAGCGAACCACTCCAGCAGAGACTGCGGTTCGGCGGCTTGCTCCATCTCCAAGCCAGTAGACTTGTCCATGAATTTCTCGCGATCCTTTTGTTGGTCACTGGTGTGGACAATAATCTCCTCTACAGTGGGGTGAGGAACAATGAAACCATGGACCGAGACGCATCTTACCTCCAGCGGCGTTTCTCAGAATGTACCGTGTGATGTCAAGGTTCTCCCAGACAATGAGCGTTTCAACTGCACCGAGATCGAGAGCGCGGAGTGTGTCTTCCACACCGAAGCAGTACTTGCTCGTATCTTGACTGATTTCGTCAAAGTATCTCTGGATGAGCTTCTTCTCCTGAACAAATTTGACGTTTGAGAGCGACTCAGCGGCAAGTTCAATAGCCTTGATATCGTGTCAGCAAGTAACACGGATCACTTTAGTCGGAATAATCACCTGGTTGAAGCCATTCTCGCCCCCATAACTGACATCGACGACCTTGATCACCTTTGCTCCTAGCCGTGGGTCGAACATGTCACTCTGACTAAGCTCTGTTTTGAAGTCTGCACTACCAGCCAGCACAAGACCGCTGACGTTGACTTTGTCATTGGTAATGAAGTGCTGAACCGCAAGTTCAGCAACCTTGCGAACGTAGTTGTGACGTTTCTCGTCTCGAAGACGGGAGAAACGGAGGGCGGACTGACCACCACGACCATGTTTCTTGGGAAGATCTACAGTGAACTTGTGTATAACCTCGCGGGTGTTACCAGCGAGAGTCCCAAAGAGTGTTCCATTTCCGTCCATGACGATGAACCCAAAGCGGGAGTCCGATTCCAGAAGCTCCGATAGAGCCTCGGTATGGAACTTATTGTCGCAAAGATAGAGAGAACTGAACAGACGATTAGTGCGATGAGCGGCGAGCGAAATAGAAAGGGACACACGTATTGATTGGTTTATGGGGTTCAAAATCAAAAGAAACCTTTTTCTCTTTGCCCTCGTCGGTGAGAACTGTGCCCACAAAAAGAACCAGCCCATTTGGGGGAACGCGATTGTAGAGCTTGAGACGCTGCTGGGTACTAGTAATAGCAGCGAGTACAGAAAGCCTATTTACGCGAGACTTGATGTTGGAGGCAGTCCCATATTCTTGTGTAAGCATGGCAGATGCACGAGATATTTGGTCCTATACATCGAGACAGATGAAATGCGCAAAACAAGATAAGGGTGATCGGGATACCTTGGGAGGGATGATCAGGCTGATCATGGATGTCCCAGCTCTAGGAGAACACATGGATCCAACATTTTGGCAGAGATAGCGATCTAATGGCACATACCCTCTCGCTGAGTCCAAGCTCTTGATGAGCTTTTTGACTTTCCACATCTGAATGTTTTGCTCTCCGATGTCTTGACTCATACTGGACGTGCACTACTCGGACCAATCTCCCTGTTTGTGCTTTTTTTTTTCCTTTTATGAGAGCTGTTGGGGGTAAAGGTAGAAGAGAGAAAAAAGGAACGCTGGTTCACTGATCTCGGCTCCGCGTGCACGACCATGCCATCCGAATTCCGCCATGTAACCCCACTTGAGGGTAGGTCACATGTCACGTGACTTGATGAAAACAGTCAATCTGATCGTAGTCCACTAGTTGCAATGGGCCACAAGCGGAAGAAGGAGACAGAGAAAGACGGAGAAGGCGAAAAAAGGGCAAAAATCAATGCGGCCCAGACATCGGAGCCCCAGAAACACGGCAAGCAGTCGAATCCAAGTCGCCGTCCACGCATCCGAAAGCTTGTTCCTCCGCGTCCCTTCCCTACTGTTGCTCCAGCATCATCTGCTACAGGTCCACGCTCGACGCACCACGAGGGCAAGAACAACATCTGCATTACCCGCAAAACCAAGTTGGCCGCATACCTCCGGCGATGCAAAGCCCTTCTTGTCGACGACGGTTTCAAAGAGCTCAGACTAAGCGCAATGGGCGCCGCTATCCCTCATCTTGCCCTTCTCGTCGTGTCTCTGCCCCCAACTCTGCCTTGGGCGGAGAGTGAGGTGCATGTGGACGTGTTTACGGGCTCAGTCGAGGTACACGATGAGCTGTTGTCTGAGAGTGGAAGTGACGCAGAAGATGGCCCTAAAGAGGAATTCAGGACTAGAGTCAAGTCGACGATGAACATTATTATCCGCATTGGTGAGGGCGACGTATCATGTACTGCGCAACGTTCTGTCTCTGGTCCGGTACCGCTCGCCGCCAAGACCGTTGTAGGACGAAACGATGGCGGGAGGGGGGACGTACAGGAAAGCGGCCTGTCAGGACAGGTAGTGCTTCAGGAATTGGATGAGGATGGTATGGAGTTTCCTTGATCAGTATATGTGAGTTTCGAACTCGGTGGTGGTCTGTCACTACTGTCGCTTGATCCATACTCAATATTCAATCATCTACCAATGACACGCTTGCAGGTGTCGGCTACTTCGGCTGTCCAGGAAATATTGATGGACATTGAGATCGAAACAGTTCTTTTCACCGCCTGCGTTTACCCCCTCAATCCACTATAATCGTCTGCTTCCTCAGATGCCATGTTATGCCGTCTATTCTGAGGTCCTCGGTAAGCACGCCGTCCTACACGAGTACTCCAACGCGCTTCTTCGCAAGGGGTCGCCTCCCACGAGATATCATGCAGATAGTCTAGAGTAATTTGCGCCACACCCTCGAGGTAATAATGACAAGCGAGCGGCGGTATCAAGGATGATAAGAGTGCATAGCAATGCCAGCAGTGCGAGTTTCATCATCTTCTTACGCAATTATAATCATGACCTGCAGGGACCACGTTACATACAGTATTTACTCTCTCGGCATGAAGATCAAGAAATGCTCGAATGGCAAATGCTGTCGGCAGTGGGTGAATAACCGCGGGGGAGCAATTTTATCCCCGCCTTATCCTTCGCAGTACTTCAATCCATGGGAACGAAGGGGGGGGAGAGGCTTCGGGAACCGGAGACATGTCCTGATCGTTCTGGATCTGCCGCATCACATGCCTAATAAGTCGCACTGCAAGAAAGAGGGTCTGCCTGGCGTTTTTACCACACCATGTGGCTGATAGGCTGTGGTTTGCAAGGACGCAAAGTTCTTTCACTGACTTTGTTCAACAGGAATATATTGCTCAGCTGCCCGTCACTCAACTACCCTGCCTCGCAGATCTCTCACTCGCTCATGCAATTATCTGTGATCATTTGAATAATCGCTTCTGAAACGGATGCTGGCCAGCTGGCGAGCACGCATTGTTCCCTTTGTGGAAGGAAGCGTGCGACCACCGACTCAATACCCGTGAATTCTAGCCCACATTTCACCGTTGCATTCAGACAGCAATTTTGCCCCATGTCTGACTGTCAGCAATCATCACCGTGCAATCTTACATTCCTAATTCCGACATCTGATCCGATCGATCTCTAAGCTGACGTGCATCTGGTCCTATGCATGCACACGTCATTTGAACTGCTGTGGGCGGCACCCACCACCGTCTCGCCGGTCCACATTGTCTAAGCAGGCGAATGAAGAGGTGACGTAGGTCCTTTACCCACGGGGATTTGTCAAGAATAGGACAAGTCGAGTGCCCATTTTTGTCAGCCTATCTCCGGGATTCACCATGTTTACCCTACAAACCACATCATGCGACCATTGTTTGTCTTTTGGCCTCTGGGAAACACCGATTCCATCCCAGGTCAATCTCCACATTAACCTCAAAAACCGGGTCATATCCATGCGGCGACTTTCGGTATCTACTTGCATACCAACCTCTTGCCATCATTTGTTCCTATCCTATGTTTACATCTGCCTCTAGATCAGTTGTTCAGAGGCCATTTTCAGTGCCAGTGAGGTTTCCCGATTCCCGCCACGCACCCGCTCTCACGCGACGTCTAGAACCGCCCAGACCCTCGTATCGGGGGGATTGAATCAGGATCACCTTTTGGTATTATGTGCTCAATTTCCCTCGCGAATTACTCATTTTCCTTGTTTGTCATCCTGGTTTGCCAATCGCTATGAAGAATAATGGAATGTTCGAAAATCGAACATTCCACAGCCGCTCTTTGACCGCAGAACTGCAACCGGAGCGAACCCCTTCGTTCCCAAACTACCTCCTCACGGTTTGAATGCTCAATTCTTGGCTTTGGTCATGTGCCTTTTCCCCCCGTTCCTGAGCCATATTTATGGGATACCTCCACACATGACTTGACGTTACCCAGCATACTTCGCGATGGGAGGGCGCAATCTTGGCCCCGGCGCGGCATGGTTTTCCCTGCCAAGCTTGGCCCAGTGGATGACGCAGACGGTGCGCTCGAGAGAGCCACGTCAGCGCGACCCCTTAAGGGAATACGCCAAGGTCTTCTATCGCTTTTTCAGGGCGGAGCATGGCAGGGAACCACACATTGTTTTTCCCTTGCATGGACGTGCGTGGTGCTGGCGGGGCAATGTCTTGACATGCTGTCAATTCAGCGCCACGAACCCCTGTCTGATCCAGGCGATCACCTCGCCGTTCTTGATAGATGGGTTATCCCCTATGGCTGTGTGATATGCCAATTTCCCCATTAACGCCAGGAGGGGGGGAGAGGAACAACTCTCGCGATCTTTTCGCATTCTTCAGCGTTTAATGAGGGACTAGAGCGGGTGGTACCAGCGCCAGCCACAGGAAGTGGACCACAATTATCTTGCGATACTTTTGCTTGTGGGCGCCCCCGTCTATCTTGGTATCCCCTCAAAAGGCGAATCTGTATCGTGTGATGTGACACGCGCCGAACCCGCGAAACCGGTCCAATTATTG
>JBBPMS010000181.1:23305-42746 GCA_038090435.1 Phylloporus scabripes | reverse complement strand
ATATCATATATCAGTGATAATATTGTCAAGCACCGACAGCAGGTTCGCAAAGAAATTCGTTGCCTACAGCCTACAAGCAGAAAACGAATGGCATATCAATTAGCGTCCATGCACTCATGTATCAACTTACGGTTACGCTGCAGCATAAAGCCTCTTTTCCTATCCCTGAGCATCTTTTGTAAAATCGTTAGCGTTAACTGACGGTCCTGAGCAGTCGTGAACACTAACGCGCGGCCGAAATCCCTTGGCGACTGCGGGTTACCAGGTGGAGGATACACGCATTCGAAGCCTGAAGCATCCAACTAAAAGCAGGCAATCATCCCATGTGGTGAGTGCAGGCAGACCCTGATCAAAGAATAAAACTCTCACATCCATGCTGCAGCATTGCGGTGCGGAAAAGAGTTCGCTGGTACACAGGGCTGGCCGAGCACGAGCGTCGAGCGGGCTGGGAGCAGCCATGGTGACGACGACAAGCCCGGCCATCACGACTGTGAAAAGAGAAGACAGTTGATTGAACATGGCTGGTGTGCAAGTGGAGGAAGGAGAGTGGACGGAGAGAACACGCACCCAACATGGTAAGTTTTTATAGGTACACAGCTGCAGCCTGCGCGGATGTTCTGAAGGAGGACATGTCGGCGTTCCGATAGTACCGAACAAGAAGAAGTGAATACGTATGCAAGAAACTCAACTTGGGGAAGCGAATACCGCTTCTGTAGATAAAAAGCGTTTAGGACTGGTGCTAAACACTCGGCTACCACGGGACGAGAAGCTGGTCCTACATCGGTTGGACAAAAACTGAGAGCCGATGGCGAAACCTCGCTATGGCGTTTTTCTTTTGGTTATAGTATATCCAAGCGTCGCATAGAGTCAGCATCGACTGATGGGGAGGCTTGCATACTTACGAGACAGCACCGAAGATCTCGACCGCTTTACTGATTGGCAGGATCGCAGGACCACGACACCACTGCCCGAAGCTTTGAGTGAGCTGCTTTGCGCCATCGGTAGTCACATAGTTCTACTGTAACCGCACCAGTAATATTGCTAGGACCATTCGTCAGTAATAGAATGGTCCTGTCGGCTAACCCTCACACAGAAGTGTGTCGGGCGATCTGCAAAGCCAGAAAGTGACGTTAACGCTTGACGGTCATCAGAAGACCATTTGAGCATTCTGATTGGTCAAAATTGCGTCAAGGCGAGAGTCGAGACAGACCTAGATAAACATATGGGGACACTTTCCTCATTTGAAAGCATAATCTTCACGTTTTCTGACTTTCTGATTGTCCGATGCCGGAGGCGAACAAGAGAAATAATTCTACAGGAAACGTAACACATCATCTTTGGACAGATTGGTGGCCTTGACCCCATTCTTTGACAGTGCGAACACGTACCATCACAAGCTAGACGCCACCTGACGACTTGGACCAGCTTTGCGGGAATATAATTGCAACGATAATGATGATGGGGGTACCAGTGGGAGAGAATTACAGCGAACAACATACTCCTTGAGTAGCAACGATTTGTACGGCCCCGTAGTGTAGCGGTTATCACTTGGGATTCTGATGACGTCTTCCCACAACCCAGGTTCGAGTCCTGGCAGGGCCTACTCATTTTATTTGACACTAAACAGTCCAGGCCAAGGACTGATAACTGCTCATGGCCTTCGTCAACAACTATGCTCCCGAGCCGGCAATTGCAGAACGCGATCTCTACGGCCCCGAACCGTACGATCTCAATTTTGTCCTTCCAATCCCCCACTCGCTCTCCACAGATAGACTACGACTCGTGCCCTTCATTCCTCGGGTCCATGCCGTCGCTTATTTTGACGGTATCCGTGGACACGAGTCCATGTTTAAACACATGCCCACCGCTCTCGAGCATCCAAATGACTTTCTCCGCTATGTTGAGAGGCGTCGACGTGATAAAAGCGCTCTCCTATTCGCAATAATCGACACAACGCGCCTGGATGGCGACCATCCAGAATGGGAGGGCTCGCTAGCAGGCGTAATCGGGTTGCTGGGGACCAACAACAAGAGACTCGTCACGGAGATCTGTCCCGCGATCGTCCTCCCTGCTTTCCAACGAACCCACGTCGCCTCTCATGCTGTCGGTCTACTGATCAAGTATGTTCTTGACCTATCACCGTCTGGACTTGGTTTCAGAAAGGTCAAGTGGGCCGCGTCCCCGGCGAATACTGTCTCCAATAACCTGGTCAAGCGGTTGGGGTTCAAGCTCGAGGGTGTGTCGAGATGGAACTGTGTTGTGCCAGTAACCGAAAGACACCAAAAGTTTGGGAAGGAGGCAAGGGCAGGCGATGCGGGAAACGGATTATTGGGTGACGATGCTAACGAGTGGGCGGTGTGCTGGGACGACTGGGAACAAGGTGGGAGGGAGCTCGTGGAACGTGCCTCTGCGAGGGTGGCATAATATTGAAATACAAAAGATACATTTGCACCTGCCCACTCTCGACTGTTGGCGTCCCCGCTTCCAACTAATGCTTGGGCAACATTTACACAAGTTGAGCAGTTTCGTTGCGGACAGATATTCAAATCTCGCCCACCTTCAACTCACCTTGGTGCTACTTGCCTTTGACAGCTCCTGAAGTAGTTATACGTCGAGTCGACGTTTAATGCGGAAGGTTGCAGGATCGACAGCACATTAACCCCAATATAATTGTTGTCAACAACCACATCCTGAGCCAGAAATTCGGGAGAACCATAGCACTCCCTGTAGTACTGTCCACCAACAAGCTGCGTCTTGTCCCATCCGTACCTCAGGTTCGTGCCGCCACTTAACTCGGCGGCATCCGCAAACGCGAGTCCATGTTTCAACACACGCGCATCACTCTTGGGTACCTGACCAAATTTCTCCCAAACGTCGAGACTTTGGCGAGGCAAATATACTTCCTCACTCGAAAGTGACGGATACAAGGGTCCAGATCATAACCATCCGGACCAGGAGGCTTGTTCGGGTTGTCAAGAACGGACGAAGGGAGTTTAGTCAAAGGGATCGGTATTGCAGTCGTCCTCCCTGAATTCCAGCGACGTCGCGTCCGCTCTGCTGACCAAGTATGTCCTGGAACGACTACCCTCTGGACGCGGGATCGTAAAGGTTGGGTTGACGATATTTCTAGGCAGCACTGAACTCGCCCATGGAACAGGATTCAAAATAGAGGGGGTGGCGAGACGGAAGTCTGCAGTAGCAAAGGTCGAAGGAAAGCGGGTTCGGGGGGAAGGAGACAAGGGCAGGCGATGCTGGAAATGGCCCACGGGTAGAATTTGTGATGAGTAGGTAGTGTGTCGGGACGAGTGGGAGGGAACATGTGTCTGCAAGGGTAGCATAACTGTTGAATGGACACAAAGTTAGGATACACGGTCCACTGAAGACATTGGCTAACAATTACAATACAATGATCCTCCCGAGCTCGCAAGAGCTACAACTCTTGCGAAGTCAGGAGAGTTTACAGAAATACACCACGAGAGCATTATATTCACAGGATATTAATCCTACAATCTTGGGATTGCTGCGATGAGCTCATCTAGGGTGAATTTGAAAAGGACCTCTTACTCGCGACTAATCGTCCAGCTTCCAGTTGTTCTCTTTCACCAGCTTTTCTCGCTCGAGCAGGTATTTTCCTTGCGAAGACTCGTCGAATAGTTCATCATTGTACACATGGACCACCCACCTTCCTTGTATTTCTGGCTGTGATCGGAAGCCTTGTGATAGTACCAACCAATGCGATCGTTGCAACCAAGACAAAACACGTCGGCGACTGTATGTACGCCAGTTCTAGTAATGTCAATGATGAACTCTAGAATGTGTGGATAGAATAGGCGAGAATTACAGAAGTGGGCGGTCTTCCTTTCTCCCCAGCTTTACGTTGACGGCGGAGTGCATGAGGCTAGAGAAGGTTAGATGCAAACTATGCAACATCCCTGCAGATGACACACAATCCTCGTCCGTCCCTTCCAGAGAACGACTTGCTGATCAACTCATCTTGAAGTGCCTGTCAATTAATGTGTGATGTTGCATCACCATGGGTTCATTGACGGTAATTACAAGTACTGCAGAGCATTTGGCACAGATAAATCTAGGATGGTTGAGAAATGCGGTGATGACTTGATTCTTTGTGTTGTCAGTTGGCTCTGCCATAAGGGGCTGCTCAGAGAAGTGAGCAAGAGGCGCCGGCTGCGGTTGTGCTGAGGTTGGGGTGAGAGAAAAAGCAACAATAAGGTCGCCAATGGAGATCATTCTAAACCGTAGTGATGGTTGTAGGCAAGCAGCTCACCCTGAGGAAGCGACTCGGGTAGGCTTTCAAAGTTAACTATTGACAAGGCAGCTAGTAGCGCTAAGCGTTCCTAATACGGCCATCTAATTAGCACTCGACACTACTTCAACTCGTTTCTCCACGTCCTCGACCGATGCAAAAACGTGACGTAGAACTCCCTCGGGAGCTGGTTCTAGCAATACAACGCGTCCTTCAGCTCAATCCAGAGCAAAATAGTGATTCTCTCGATGACCTCTCCAACGACTTCAATCCCGTGACCACCTTGAATCAACTCTTCCCGGATGGTGTGTGTGTTTGTGCATCTGTGTCTTCTTCGTTGCTCGAGTCATCACAGAGGCTTCATTAACCCGCTTGGACGCTGTTCAGGCGAAGCTTGCGCAAGATGAACGCGAGCTTCAGGCCGAAATCGACGAACTCCAGGAAGCACTTAAACGGGACCAGGACCCTGGGAGGATGCAGCACATACAAGAAATGATTTCTGTATGGTCCATCTTCCTTCTGCATCCAAACCACATGTTCAAAGCGCTCTTGCAGGACCTCCTTGGGCAAATGTCACGCATCCGCGAGAAGGCATCGGAATCCGAAGCTGTAGTGCGGAACATCACCAAAGATATACAGGCACTGGATCTCGCGAAAAAGAATCTCATTCTGAGCATGACGACACTGAAACGGCTGCAAATGCTAGGTGAACATCTGAAATATTTCCTTGATTACATATCATTAACCCCTCATCGCAGCCAATGGTCTCACCCAATTGGAGGATCAGGTGAAAGAGAAAAAATATGCCGAAGTCGCGCATTCATTAGCCGTTGGTGCACGTCTGACTCCACCAGTTGACACTGTTGACATTATTACCTAGGCTGTGAAACAACTCTCTGCTTCATTCAAGTCATACACCTCCGTCCACCGCATCATGCAAGTTTGGAAGCGAATACAACAAGTCCAAGGGGAAATACGGAGTCAACTTGATGTCGAATTTGATTCATTGTGCGTTCTTGTCACTTAGCTATGCCCTACCTCCCTAAAATTTTGTGCCGCAGCTTTCTTCAAGACCACTCCAAGCCGTTCAGGACCACACAGATCACGGATGCCTGTGCTGTTGTTGATGTGCTTGGTCTTGATGTGCGCATTCAGCTCATTGAACGGTATGTGGCGCTTGAGCTCAAAGAGTACCGTCGCATCTTTCGAGCAAGCGATGAAGCGGGTCATCTTGACAATCTAGCGAGGAGGTTCGCTTGGTTTAGGCGGTTGTTAACTTCCCATGAAACAGAAATCGGTAGGGTATTTCCTGCTGAGTGGAAAGTTGGTTGGTGGCTTTTTGCCAAGTTTGTCTCGATAACAAGGTAAACTCAATTTTCTTTCGCTAGAATGTAGTGAACTTCTAACCTTTTTTTTTAGGGATGACCTCTCAACATTGCTATCAAAAGCGGGTCAATCCCTCACCGTCAAATTACTCCTCGAGACACTCCAACAAACAACAGAATTTGAGTTGTCAATGGCAAAGAAATGGGCCACCCCTGTCGGTGTTTCGTCTGTGAATTACCGAGGCACCCGCTGAGACCATTTTGAAGGTGGATGACATTCTAAAAACTGCCTCCCCTCCTACTGCACAGGTCCAATCCTTGTCTTCTGCATTTGAACCTCATCTTAGTGTATTCGTCGATGCTCAAGACAAGTGAATTGTCTATTCAACTTGTGCTACTCGATGTTTTGCTCACCATCTGCTAGAGCACTTGCTGATATGTTGGCTCCGCATCGTGGCTCCAAGGCTCGCAACTCAATCGACACGGCTTCAAAGCCTTCTACTACAACGTCAACTCCTCGAGCCTCTCTCTCTACCTCCGACGAGGCCGAGCAAGTGCCAATTGTACTCCCTACATCAACAGAACTCTTCTACTTCTACGCCCAGAGCTTGGACCAATGCGCAAAGCTGTCAACTGGCCAAGCTCTCTTTGATCTGTGCGGGGTACAAAAGAAGTGGTTGAAAATCTACGCTGGTCGACCTTTCTTTCCTTTTCGATTATTTCACGGCACTGACTTTTGGTTAGAGGATGTATTGTCTCCGAAGTTAAAACGGTGAGGAAGAGTCCCGAACACTGAAGTATATTTATTAATTGATCGGTGGAATTAGACCCCAGACTCCATCACGGAAGTCAACGGAAGTGAAATTTGACAAAACCGAGCTTCAACAGGCATGCCTCATCATTAACACTGCAGACTATTGTCAGACCACCTCCGCCGAGGCATGTCTTCGTCTGTCCTGAATTAAACCTAACTGACGCATAATAGTTAGAGGAGAAGATAAAGGAGAAGCTGGACGAGAAGTTCAAAGAAAAGGTTAAGTTGCAAGCAGAAAGAGATCTTTTCATGAGGTTTGCCGCCCGAGTAATTCCGGCTCCCTCGTTGCTAATGCGTAGTCAGTGTCATCTCCGCAGCAATTAACGTGCAGCTGCGAGAGCTTGAGTCAGCTTGTGACGGCGCATTTAACACCATGTCGCGAGTCACTTGGGGAGCAATGAATCATGTCACCGGGCACTCGTTATTCATGAGCGATATTGCGCAGACGACGGAGCAGGTGACCGAGTTCATAAAACCCTTGGTGGAACAAAAGAAATATTTGAGGAATTTCCTTGACAAAGCGTCCAGGTGAGCCTAGATGGCATGACTCCCAAGAAGTATGTTGTAACGACACCTTAGTCTTCTTTTGACTCGTTTCACGAATGCTCTCGTAAAGAGCCGACCCCTCCAAGAGATCGGAGCAGAACAGGTGTGTGAAGTCACTTTGTCGCGATAGGACCTTATTGAGGAAACGCACAGCTGCTCATCGACCTTGGAGTTTTAAAATCATGCCTCTTGAAGTTGCCAGGGGAGACGCTTTCTACCACCAGGTGCATAGCACATCCCTTGCGCTATGGGAAAGCTAATCGATTCTCACCTAGTTACAACCGGAGTCTAACAAAAACCGCTACGCGCTTAGAGGCGCTGCTCAAGGTCATCGTTACCCCTGTCGTAAGCTCTACTTTGTCATACAACCAATGGGGAGCCGAACTGCTCGTTCTAGGACCCACCGGAAGGCTTCATACTGAATTACACTCTCGTCATTGGTGATGCCTCGTTCTCCAATTTCCAAAAGGTTAGGTTGTCCGCCTCCGCAAGGAACCGCAGTCACCGCTTTATCCTATTCAACAGATCCTTGACCTGAAAGGGACACCTAAAGCGGAACAGAACAGCCTCCTTGACTCGTTTTTGACGATCACGAGTACCAAGACGGATCTTGAGGGTACCTCTTTCCTCACGTCTCTTGATATGGATCCGCCAGCAAATTTGGCCGTCGGGAGTCCAGCTACTAGCCGCATCGCACTGCCATTATCATCGGCCTCCGCTGCGGAGAGTATGTTCGGCGCACTAACGTCTCCCCCGCTCAGCGGGCCGCCCACTGGGTCAAGCAATGACGGCAGCACGAAAGGAAATGACGGACAAAAGCGCGAGGTATTTTCCGATTTTAGGAGATTCGTTTCTTTCGGGTTACGGCGCGATGCACAACCGCCATCATAGAAGTACCATGTGTGGCGTATCTATCTCCGCATGATTATATGCGATAGGAACATCATCGTGTGACGAGTACGTAGGTACTTCTCCGCCACCATCATCTCTGCGTGTTTTGGTTAGATTGACGTATGTCATCTATGAGCACAGGGTTGTATAGTTTATTAAAACATAAATGCGATGAGTAATACAAGATGTGTGGTGAAACGAGTTCAGGTGACGCAGTTATCCGATGTCCTAAGCATGACCCAACTGTACAGCAAGGGCAAGAAAGATGTGTGATAGGGTATCTCGTAAGAACGTCAAGCGTGGAACTGTGTATGCAAGAAACAAACAAGTCTACGTGCGTGGGCCTCCCCGTAAGTTACTCCGCCCACCCTGCATAGGTAACTGCGGGGCCGCTGAAACCCGGAGGGATCCTGTTGTCGATGGTCGCGGGGGCCTTGGGCCCAAAAGTGAGCTCACACGGGATACGGAAGAATTTGTGGGTGCGGTCCCTGGTCGTCTAGCACCCGTGTTGCGCAAATTATTCAATGTCTGTGTTCGAGAGATAGTCGAAGGTACGATGGGGGAGACGGGACTGAGCGGGGACACCGGTAAACCAAGCACACGTTGTACAATGTAAGGTGGTGGCGGAGAAAACGTAGGTGTGCTCGCTTGAGAACCCTCTAGGTGAGGTAGTGGAGGATGAGGAGGAAGAAAGGAAGATGCACTGGCCCGTCTGGAGTCTGGGCTAGCATAGTCAGAGAAGCTGTGTCTGAAGTGGACGTCGGAGACGGAGAACGGAACACTCTCTGTGGGTGAATTGGCAAAGGTGAGTGAAAGTTCACGTGGCGCGGACCTAGGAATCTGCAAGTATTGGACCTGTTGGGGGGGCGGGGTACGGGGCGGAGATGGTGTGACGCGGCGTTCAGGTACATGCTCAGGGGGTGGAGCCACGTCAGGTGAGGGGGGTATCGTTATGGGAAACTGGAAATGTGAGGATGTTTGTGTGTGCGGTGTCGGAGCAGATGGACTAGCAAGATTGGCAGATTTGTCTGAGGGCGAACCACCGGACGCAGTGGAAGGCGCATCCGGTTTCGGGGCCAATGGGTCCCGCGAACGCTCTATTCTTACCATCCTAATGGAGGTGTTTTCACTCCATCCAGAGGCCTCTCTAGTGTCATGATCAAGTTCCGCAGGTGTAGAACTGACGGTGGTAGTTTTCGAATGCCGTCGCAAAGAGACACGGGAAGGAATGAGGTCCAGGAAGGAATATGTTGTCGAACCGGGCTCAGTCTCAGTATGTGGATTAGACCCGTGCATAACCACAGGAACAGACTCGGGACCCGAGAAATTCGACGATTCCTGTCTGTCTGTGTGGCCGCTTTGCTTGGCATCGTCCCGATGAGCTCTTCGGTATAGTCTAGCGCGCACTTTTGACCATGTGCTGTTGCCACTCCCACTACTCCTCTTGGAGCTGCGACTACCCTTGCGTGTCCCGAACACAGCAGACACATCTATCCTGAACGGGCTAGAGTCTCGTACTTGGAGAAATTCGGGTCTTTGGTTTTCATCTGAGTGGCCAGTACTGCCCTGTGCATTGTTCTGGGGCTTCGATACCACTGTTCCATGAACGGCTGGAACGGCCTCCGAGGTCCTCGGGCTCAATAAGAGAGTGGCAGCAAGAGCTTCATCTTGACGCGAAGTGAGCGTCTTGACATCAGCATCTTCATCGTCGACGCATCCTATTGCGTCCAGACGCAGCTCCGGGATTGATAAGTCTTGTGTTTCTTGCCAGCTGTTATATTTTAAAAACGAAGCTGGACGTGCGACGGAATAAGACCACCCAGGGGCAAGCTTCTCTGATTCAGGTGGTGCCATTAAATCTTCAGTAAGCGTGAACATAGAAAGCCGTTTATCATGACGATCGTGTGGGGGCATCATTAGGTGGGATTCTGCTTGAGGAACGGTTCCGTTGCGGGATTTTACGCTGGAGGAACTTCCAATCTTGTTCTTAAGAGACAAAAGGAGAGGCCCACGACGCAAACCGAGACCAAAACCGTAGCCCTTGGAGGTACTAAGACTCGTGGACTCCAATTCATCAGCAGAACGGGGGCTTGCATTAGTTACTTGTTCGATGTCGGTATCGCGCTTTTCATCGGAGAGCTTTCTAGATGGCCCTCGCAGGATGGGCGGGATAGGAGCCCTCCTCCGGATGCAGCAGATATAACAGAAGATGGCCCCAATGACTAAAAATAGAACGGCAGCTAGCACGATCGCTGCAATAGTTCCTGCAGGCAGGGCGTCGCTGCCGGACGAGCTAGCGAGACTCCTTCGAAACATACGAATAAGTTCCGGTCACCGTCTTTGAAGCCGAGGAACGTACGTGGTCTCATTCCCAAAGAACGTGATATTTATGCCATTTGCCCGCAAAGCAAGGGTGCTGTTTTCTTGATTGATTACCGCAATATTATGCAATGTATCCTGAGAAAGATCTGTTGCGTAAAATAGCAGGCTGTTCGAATCATTATACGAGGAAAGTGCGGATAAAGTGGTGGTGATGTTATCAAGCGACACGGTGAAATTTCCAGAGTAAGAGGAAATGAGGCCATAGATCGTAATTGCAGAACCTAGGGCCAGAAAAGGTGTTTCACAGCCGGTCGACGAGAGAGCTGACTACTTGCCTGAAAACGTAACTTCTGCGCGGTCTCCGGCGGAACTAGAGACATGTAGGGAATTTCCTGCGCTGTCTGTGACATAGCTCCACTGACCCATGAAGGCAATGTCAGAATCAGCGATTATTTGGGAAGTAGCAGTGGTGCTAATTCAAGGCTCGTTAATGAATCCATCCGACAGCAGAGCGCCCTAAATACCGGTCGGTGTTGATAGACTCACTTGAGAGTTCCTGCAGGAGGGGCATATGTGATAGTTGCCTTGTCAAAGGTCAAGAAAGTATCAGGAGGCGTCGAGTTCGTGATAATAGTCGTAAGCAAGAGTGAATGGTTTGTGTTCTGCAGATTATTGAACGAGGCAAGGATGGAGTTTGAAGGGTCGGCGAAATAAGCCGATGGCGAACCATCCAAAGAGATATTATAGAGTGCATTGCCAACGGAGCCGATGAGGTCGATACCTGTGCCTGTATCACGCTAGTGGAGCGATCGGAAGCGGATGGGAGAGTGGTAGACATACCATTCCAACAGATCATCAGGCTTGCGCCGTTGAGGGAGGTGTAGTGAAAGCTGGACCCAACGCCGACCTGGCCGGGGCCTGTTGCAGCGCCAGAGAGCGAGTAGAGGACCAGCCAGGCGGGGGAGACATCGAAGCCGGGCTCGGGGTTCACGAAGGGGAAGTAGACGATCTCGGGGGAGCCATCGTCGACGTCGAACTGATAGAGGCCCTCTGCCATTCATCCAGCGCTTGCGGTCGATGTGGGGAGGATAGAAAGCGACCGGACTGCACGGAAGAAAAGAGGCGCCTCGAGGTAATGTCGTGTCATGGGTAATAAAAGGATTACCCTCCCAGAGTCCAAGTCTCCATATCAACGTCCAGATCTGACACACGATTCTCAGCTCGCATTCCTTCTCTCTGCAAGTTACCATCACCCAAAACCAGTGCATCAGCCGACCATCGGTTACGTTCAAGTTCACGCGACAATAATTCAGTATTCATGTTGGCTGGTACCCAGAATTTCCTGCCATCGCTGCTCGCCCACGTCCGCGCGGCAGCGCCTGGCTTCCCCCTCGAACCAGTCATCATTCAAGTGCTACTCCTCTGCATCATTTCTGGAGACCGGCATCTAATATTACGCACAAGGGACGATGACATTACACTCGTGTCCAAACTCACCACGCTGGTAGGTACTCAGGCATGTCAGGCCAAGTAATTCACACCGCCATCCTGCCCGTTTTTAGGCCCTGAACACAATTTTTGGTCACAATGCTCACAGATTCAAATGCCATCCTGGCAGTGCAAATCAGTCACCGTCCGATTTCCTGCGGTTCTTGTTCTTTTCTGTGTCCGTCACTCCGACGGCGGACAATGCTTCAAGTTGCTTGTCGCACAGAAATAGAAACAGACTTAGTTCCAACACGCGTAATCAAGCAGGCAAGTCACCCATAGCTCCCTCGACCTCTGTCGGTACAGCACGTAGCAGGCGAACATCCATATCTCGTTCATCGAAACCGTCGATCGCTACCCTCGGACGGCAACACTTGGACGCAGAGGACACCGATGTGAAACGTGCGGAAGGCTATGCACAGCGCCCTTGCTTCCTTCTCTCTAGTGCTCAGACGGATGCATCCGTCCCGACCCTAACCTCTATTACTAGGCATCTCAGAAATTCTTCACACTGCAGCACTGAGACACTTAAATTGCCCTCCGCCGTCGTTGTCTCGGGTCTCGAACTCGCAAGCCTTCCCTCCCAGAAGGCCGTCCTGCGAACTCTTACGGAACGAAGTATCGTCGTGTCGGACGAGGGAGTGTTCGGTCATGACCAAGATGGTCTGACTCTGGGATTACCCGATGGGTTTCTCTTGGTGTATGTGTGTCGATCTGACCCCCGAGAGCGACCCCCAATATACAAGTGCCTTGTATGCTTCCCCTTGGCAATAACGTGTTCGATGACGATTCATATTTCTATAGCTTGACATGTTCTCAATGAGCTCTTCTGTTGAGATTGGGCCGCAGACCCGCTCGGCAATACGCCAGTTTCGGCCCAATGCTTCAGCCCCACCCACGACACTCTCGTCATCGCATACTTCTGCTACCTCCGCGGCTTTCCCAACCCCACAGTCGTTGACTTCTTTGCCCGGTCCACCGACGCCACCATCACAGTCAGTCCCATCTCCAACATTACCCACCACTCTTCTCCAGCGACTCAAACACCTCTGCGCCACTCGAGCGCGCATAAGGCCTCCACTCAACATCTACCTCGCTGACCTTTTTAGTGCTACACGACACTATGGGCCACTAGATGGTATGATGCTCACTGTGCGCGCGCGCCAAGACGCCGAAGCCCTCGCACGTGCAAGCCGCGTACTCGGCACGGACCGTACAGGTGCAGAACTCATTAAAGAACGTGCCGAGCGATCCCGCGAGACGGAGAGCATCTCTACCTATATACAATCTCATCTCAGCGTATCAAATACATCCTCCGAGGCGCTCGTGGACACCATGGAGACGTTTGAAGTCCTGGAAAGTTCAAGTGTGCACCACAGCCTTGGCAGTCAACCCGAACAAGAAATAGAATTGGACGTGTCGGAGGCGGATATAGCAAGGATTTTTCCAAGGGTTGTGTCTCATCGTATTCGAGTTCGGGATTCACCGTTCGATGAGATCTTGAGTAGCGCTGTTTGTGGGGCGACAGATATCCCTGGAAACGAAACCCTCGACGGTGAAGCGTTTGAATGGGGGCGAGAGACGGTAAAGGATATCCTGGTACACATCTTAGCTGAGGTCTGAGTCCCGTGCCTCGGTATATCCGTCTGACTTGAATGGTACCTGGAAAGATTAGATCTCGCGTACATAGCCTTGTTTGGATTACCCAACCGTTGACAGCGAACACAATGACCGGCGTCCCACCAACCCCCGCGCAAGCGTCCACGGCGACATCCACCGCGCCTGAGACTGGTGCGCCAGCACAACGGCAGCCTTCGTATTATAATACCACCCAATCAAACGCGCAAGCCGGCCCCTCACAACCCCCGCAACAACCTGCACAATATACCCAAGCCCACCTCACCCAACAAGCACAGTCCCAGGTGCAGACACAGGCCCAGCAAAATGCAGCCCAAGCCTATTATATGGGCTACCCACCCGGAACCTGGCAAAACGCATGGCAGCTCTCTGGATACCCCTACGCTACCTCCGGGAGTGCTCCCTACCAGCAGACACATTACACCCAAATGCCGTACGCGCAATATCAACAATATCAACCGCAACTGGCTGCGCGACAGCGTAAGCCACCACTAAAGCCCCGCACGCCGACGCCCGAGCCCGTATACAGACACTGGGATGAAGTCATACGCGCATTTTTGAAAAAGGTGGGGCTCACACAGGCCCTAAGGGGATTCGAGGACGACATGGTCGTCTTGAACGCGGATTGGGAGAGGAAGAGCGTCCCTGGTGCGATCGGTGATCTAGTACGCGATCTCATGGTACGGAGAGCCACACTTTCTGCACACAGCCCCGTTTAATTTTGGCCAGACGTTGGGAAATTTCAAAGAGGGAGAAGAACCAGAAGAACGTCCGCTAGAGGAACGAAGGCTTGACTATATCCATCCGAGTACTGGCGCCGAGCCCCAGGCACATTCGACAGTAAGCCTAGGATTTCTCGCTCTGTTTTTACTCAACGCGTGGTCAAAGATTACAAAAGACATTTCAAAGTTTCTCGCTCAAAATCGTGCAAAGAACGACGCGTCAAATCGTGCCGAATTTCTTGAATCCTTGGCACAGAAGCGACGGCGACTGAATATCGACCCAGACAGTACCGAACACATCCCGTCGTGCGCAAGGACAGACGCGAAACCCCTTGACAGAGATTCTCACATAAAATACGACATTGCAAAGAATGAAGATGGGCCCTTGAGGAGGACCGTAAAGGGTCTGGACGGAAAAGAAGACAAAGGAAAAGAAAAGCTTGGTCCTCTGACAGATGATACACCAAGCGAACTCCAACCTGCAATAGACGAGAGGCTCAAAAACATCGAATCGCACGTTGCGGTACGCTACGGTAATGTCTGATTTTTTTTCTCCCACAAACTACCACCCTGATGGTCAATAAAAAGTTCCTGCACCACCACGTACTTTGCTTGCGCGTCTACAGTTTCTAGAAGATCATATCATACAGCTAGAGAAAGAATATCCGCCATGGGCTGCGTTACATTTTAACCAACCCAATCGCGGTGTGAGTAGCCGCTGCGGTAAATTCCCCCAGCTTGCTGACGGCACGTTGGCAGTGGCCCCCACCGCCTCGTCAAACACCTATCATTGTTCCCTCGCACCTCACGACGAAAGATGCACCTGTCGAAAGCGGTATGGTGTCCGCCTCCGCAGCCACACCGCATGGTACCGACGAGGCCAGTGTATTGACTAAAGGGAAAAACAAGAACAAATCAAGTTTACACCGCGCGGTGATGGAGAAGCTCGAGGTGCAAAAGGCCATGAACGACCTAGCGGGCACACACAGGGGTGCATGAGAAAATAAAGATGGTGGGACGGCTTGGCAATCATGTCGCATGACTTGATCGTCGTCCAATGTTCGTTGCTGACGATCCTAGTGAGGCCGATGCTTCGACGCCTTCGCATTTCCCTCGTTGCCAACTTCGCCGTCGGAAATTGTGACACGGGTTCCTGAGCGGGTCTTTGTGTGATTCCGCGGGTACAGGACCATCACCAAGTGCACGGCCGAGGAAATGCCCTTGTTGATAGCGCGACAACACACACTGCACACTGCACACACGCGATCGATGAGCCCAGAGGTTATGTATTTAATTTCCATGTTACATCTCATCTCATCAGATTCAAAGTCTGCTGTGCACGTTGCGCGACGAGGCTAAACTACAATGACTGCAAGGATACCATCATCTTCGATTCTTTGTACAGTCTTTTTTCGTAGCATATACACAGCTGAACTGCGCAATTTTCGACCTGAACCACGGTAACATGTCGGGTTCGATATTCGGACATCTGTCCACTCTGAGTGAGGCTATAACAGCACATTTCTCCGCCGGTCTAATAGAGTCAGACGCATATTGTGTACGAGTCTTGACAAATGCATACAGGCTCGACGTCGTAAGGTCGGAACACCCAGAGACATCAACGTGCTTGAGTGCACGACACGGTAGCGAATCGGCCACTTTCGGGGTAAGAAACTGGAACATCTCATTTACGACACCGTAGAGGTAGTTGATCCGTAACGTCTCGAGGTTGGGCGTGGAGGAAAAGACCGTTTGCAGGAGATGCGGAGAGAAGGAGCAGTGATAGATGTAGAGCTCGACAAGAGAAGAATGGCAAGCCATATGAAGCAATGTCTCATCTACCATGGAGGCAGCAAAGGATAAGCCAAAGTACGTTATTGAGGGTGCGCTGATAGCACGTAGGACTTGGAGCGGTTCGGGAACAACTCGACACTCGACACTCTTGAGGTTGTCCATGATGGTGGGGGCAACGTTATCCATGTCGGAGCGGAAAGATATCGGGAAATCCAGGACTAATCTTTCGAGTGATGGATTGGTTGTAAACACGAGGGATGAAAAACGGTTAACACGCCCAGCAAGGTGCAATTCCTTGAGCCGTCGTATGCGCTGCCACCATTCGTCCGCCATGATCGTGACTCCGTTTAAGCGAAGTATGCTGAGTTTCCAGTCAGGGCCAGAAAGGCAACAAGATAGCTGTTCATGGGACTTGAGATCGAGCAACGTCAATTCGTCGAGATTCGAGAATGCGTGTGGAAGGGAGATATCGGAGAGCATGCAATGGAGTTCAACAAGCGCTTCGCCAGAAATACAAAGGCTAGATAGATCGTTCCAGGATAAATCCTGGAGTTGCGCGAAAACGGCGGCTCTATCGAGCTGCGACACAGAAAAACTGATGCGGCTGATGCGGTTTTGGGCGCGTTGTTTCCATAACTTTGCTTTCTGCATAGGGTGTCTCCTGGATAACACGAGCGTTTGCCATGCAGAGGGTGTGTTGATTAGAATTCGTCGCCAATGTCCACAGACGTGAGACAGCTTGACAGCCCACGTGTGGTCCCCATCCATGAGCAGGCTGAAGATTCCAACCAGGGTCTCTACCGGCAGTTTCCCCAAGAGATATGATGTCTGGGCGGCCTGCGATAGCCGCTGCGTCTCAGCAGCTGCCTGCGCAGCGACAGCCTTCTCTCGAAGATCTACCAATTGAGCACGCCGCTGAATGTCTTCCGGTCGCAGACGGGCCAAAGCATGGTCAGCCATCTTGACAGCAGAACCATGTTTTCCGAGAAGATCAAAGAGACGTGCTGAACGCGCGTAACCCTGCCACCGGTCGGGAGCGAGATCAATGACGCGTTTCGAGTCGAGAAGCGCAGCCTTGATATTCCCAAGTTTTTCGTGTACCGCTGCACGCGAGTCGTAGATGACGAAAGTATTCTGCTCGAGTTCGGCAGCCTATTCTATTTGATTTAAGGAATTCAAAGATCATCGATGCCTAGACCTTACCTGGTTTATGTGGACGAGGGCTTCGTCAAGCTGACCGCCATTGAAGCAAGCAACGCCCTTGCCAAAGGTCGCTTTCCATGCCATGGCAGGGTCTTGGATAACTAGCAAATACGTCGGAGCCTGATTTGACTTAGTTCCGCTAGGCCACCTCCATTCAGCCCAGCCTCCTCCTTGGAACACCGTGCGCAGAGCTGAGGTGGCCAAGACGGACGGAAACTTCCTTTCATCCGCATTCAAACAGCGCTAAATGAACATACGCAGAATAGAGGTACGCGACTTTACCTTTGACAGCGCGCGACTACAGCTAATCCTTAACTATCCTTTGGACCACCGGTTCCTAGGTTAATGATCTCCCCGCAGTTATCGCATGCAACCTCCATAACCTCCCTGAGAACTATTCCATGCAGTTCTGTATGTTTCTCTTCTGGCGTAACTCACAGCCCACCTCTCCAACTCGCGTTCAGGGGTATGCATGATACTTACATGGCCAGATCTGTCCTTTTTGGCCGAGGACGGGCACGGCAAAGTGGTGGGCTATGTTCTGTCATCAATGTAGGTCCTTCGTCTCCGTCGAGTGTGCGGATCTTATTGGATGATAGAGAGCACGAGGAGGGTGACCCTCATACGCCAGTTGGTCACATCAATTCGTTGGCCGTCCTCAGGCCATACAGAAGGCTTGGCATTGCCCAAAAGCTGATGAATCTAACCAGTGAGCCTTTCTCATAGTCATTTTGTTACGGGCCAACATGGAGAGTTTAGAGGGCGCTATGATGTGCGAGGACGCTACCCTTTGTTACCTCCAGCTGCATGTCAGAAAGTCGAACAGGGCGGCACAATCGCTATACATTAAACTCGGTTATAGGTACCACGGTGTCGAGAAGAAATACTGTAGGTCATTGTGACTTTAACTCGTCACATACCTCGCACGTTTTTCGCAGATGCAGATGACGAGGATGCATGGCTAATGCGATTCCCAATCATATCGGGGACCCCTCCCCAGTGGAAGGAGAAACCGAGGTCTGTATCTTTCTTTCTTTTCTTTTCTCTGGCTCGGTTTCTGATATGTGATATGCGGATTTGTAGTCCCGACACTCAGAGACGGACCCGGAACACGTGTCTCGCGAACTTCTGGCATTTCCTGCAGAGCAAGTCATCGTGGCTGGTTGGAGCGACTATGGGTGTTCTTCGAAGGAAAAGACCGCGCTAATGATCATTCCTTCACTAAAACATCGTTTCTTTTCGACAATCCTTCCTCTCATGGCGACGGAAATACACCACTCTAAATTATTGGTCCAGAATGAGGCCACATTAGGCAATGCGACTACAACTAGAGCTTGAAACTGCTAGCAAGACCTATGCGTCGTCTGGGTTTACCACGATTTTGGCCGCCTGTAATCTTGGTGAAGGTGACATACTTCGGGTGTAGAATGTCATCGACGACATCACGGTGAGGACTACTAATGGCTTGCGCCTTCAGTGTACTTGCACTCGTCCGCACCCTGAAAGGTCTAGTCGAAAGTTGGCGATAGCCATACCTAGAGGAATGAAACCCTTGGTGCGCAGATGGTGTTACGGGAAGGCGCGTTGGCCAGGGGTTCTACGCCGTATGATATCAAAATCTAAGATCTCGGAGAAAACTGTTCGCCCCAAATACTGGCAACAATGGAATGTAACTCCCAGATTTGTGGTGAATGTGATATAATGCATGCGCTTACGGCAGTTTCGTTCACGATGAACTTGAGAGGTGGAAAGCCTGTCGTGGAGAACGTATTAGTGATCCCCCTGTGAATGGGTTTAGCGTTAATGTATGACCACTGCACGGTAATGTTTCACCTTGAAGGCGAAGACTATGCGGGCGATAAAAATGAATGAGAGGAAGCACCCCTAGTGAACAAGGGAATTGCCAACAACTCGTTAATACACCGTCAGGTGGTGTCGGCTATCATAGAAGATGAGCTCAGTTGACGCCGGGCTGCATGCCGGAATCCACTTGCCGATTCGATTCTGTCATAACGATGCACTCGCCTCTCCAAGAAAGTAATCGTAAGTTGTGATTATTGGAGCCTTGGGGTCATTGTTGTTCGCCCCAAAATTCGCTGCGGCGCAGTTAACCAGGTTCGAGACAACCGCGGTGTAGATGACAATCACGCACCCCTATGCATTGTCTTCCATGAAGAGCACTCAAGCGAATGCTTCAGGTACCCAGACCCGTTGAATCCCTTCAGACTAGACGTAAGTTATGATACCCTGGACACAAATTATCCATGACGATTGTCTATCGCAGTGCTTTTCAAAGGCTTACAGAGCGATTGAGGAGTCCTTATGAGTTGGTAAAGTTATGCAGCCATAGTACTCAACCACTAAGGACCCAGGTATACCCTGATGAGGTTTGTAAAGCAAGAGAAGAAGTGGTGTCTCGTTGGCATCATGAACA
>JBBPMS010000181.1:0-11594 GCA_038090435.1 Phylloporus scabripes | reverse complement strand
CAAAGAAGACCTGAGGCAACTGGATGGACAGGCTCTAAGTCAAGGTCGAACACGCCGAAACCTTGCACGACATATCTGCACCAAACATCATTTGAAGGGATGCACGGTAGATAAACGCAATTCCGAGAGGACAGGTTGTGTAAGATGACGACAATGTGGGTCAGACCACACGGTCGCCGTCCCACTTAACCTTGCCATACTACTAGCGCTAGATGACCAGGAGGCGTATCAGCATCCCGCTGGAGTGCGGATCACGCACAGTGGCGGCGGGTGTTGGCGTTTCGATCGGAGATCAGTCGGGAATCGAAATCACACCTCGGGCGACCACGCTGTCGGTAGTGTTGACGGTATGTTTGAACCCATTCGTGGAGGAACTCGAGGAGGCCAAGCAGAGTTCAAGTGGTCCGACGTTTCCGCAGACAAGGACAGAGAAGTGCGCACAACCATACCCTATTGCTAAGATACTAAGTGACTTCGCAGCACTACCTCGGACATAGTGTCAATGCGCCAACGGGGCGATGGCAGAAGAACAAGGATATCCATTGGTATAGCAGAGAGCAGAATGGGACTGAAGCAGAGAGGGCCGAAGAAATCCGAAAAATCAAAGAGGCAGAGGCAGAAGCTCTTTCAGTCGCATTGCAAGTCTTATCTGCAGATGTCACACAACCGAAACTGACGTTGTTTGGGTTTCCAGAGGGTTTGGTCCAACCGGTGCGAATGCTACGCAGGCCAAGGCAGGCTCATTGACCGGGACGAGCGAGGCTGGTGCTCCTGTTCCGAGCACCGAGGACGATGAAGCGCGTAGACAGGCGAAAGAAGAAAGGCGTCGCAGAAAGGCCGAACGTAAAGAGGAAAAACGCGCTCGGAAGGAAGCTCGAAGGGCGGGTCGTCACGAACACGATGATGGAACACGTCGCCGAGACAGATCACGATCGCGCTCTCCCACCCGCAGAAGGCACGCTGACGAAGGAGACCGTCGTAGCCGGAGCCAGTCACCTACCCGAAGTCGCGAGCAGCGCCTCGATCGGCCGAAGGACTACGACGAAATCGAGCGGGAAAGAGAAAGAGAAAGACACCGGAGGTTATGGGACATGAATGCCGCGAGGGACAGACCTCGCTACAGAAACAGTTAGAACGGTGCTCTACCCATCGTGCTATGCCACTTGGTATCTATTCCCGATCGTTTTTTTTTGGTTATGTAAACGACGGACGGCAATCTCTCTAGATCTGGTGGCAGAAGGCAACGTGCACTTGCATTTTTATAGGCACACACTCCTATGGGTTCGTATGTTCGCCATCGGTATCCTCGTTTTGATGAGACGGTCATGTACAGGGTCTTGTATGTGAGATGATGACGTGAGCTGCGGTATGCATCCAAGGGTTCCTTGGATGATGTTGGACGCATTGCACGGCATTCACGGGGAGTCAGAAATCCCCGAGTTCCCGATTCGATCATGTTGACACATGGATCTCATTTGACTGAAGCCGACTGTCCAGGACTTGGTGGAGGAACCCCCTGCGAACGATGTGAAGGCGCGTTCTTCCTTTTCCCCGCCACTTCGGGCCCTAGTCTGTTTTGCCTCGTGTTCAACATGAATTATGTGGTCATGTATGCGTGTAGTGGACAGCATGCCAGTACCTCGGCTCACTGTTCCCTTTGATATACAGGTAATCCTGTGCTTGCAGGCTTGATTGAGCCATCGTCGCTGACGCGCGTTTAAGTTTTGCCTCGAAATAGTCTTACGAACCAGGCGTACGTCATTGCTGTCGTGAAAAGTTGGCTTGTCATGACCCAAGGTGTGCCGTACGAACGAGCTTGCAACTCTTGGGCGCGAGGCTATTCCCTGTTTCGCCCACTTGACGGTAAGCCGCAGCACGGTTTTGCGGTCATGAACGCTAAGCTTTACTTCACAAGCAGCTATCTCGGCATGCTATGCACGATACACGCCCGCCAGTGAACACATAGCATGTCGCTGACCTGACCTGCCTGTGCCGTACCGAATACGGACTAACGTGATAGCTGATTTGCAGATATAGCCCACCTACGGTCTGCGAACCGTCATACCCTGCATCTCATTCAGAGTCATCTTGTCAACCATGTCCACCGTCTATGGCATGCCCTACCTTCTCGAAGACAGGACCGGAAAGCTGACGGGGTCTGATTTCATCGACATGAACGACCGCCTTCGGTTGCATTTGCGCTGTACGGCGCAAGCGCCGACGCACACTGCCTACATGATCCATAATACGACGGACGGGCAAGACCCGTTGAACCCGCTGATTGCGCTCACCTTTGGCCCCAACCACGCACTGGGGACGATTACAATGCGCTCAGGGGCTCCGATATCCATGAATCAATATCTCGCCAAGCTTTCCCCACTGGGCAGGTAAGCGCCGATCGTCTTGACGCGTAGGTCTCGTCGCTGATATGAGGTGTACACAGCAGCATGACGAGGAAATTCGTCGGATCGGACGGACAGGAATACCAATGGAGCTGGCGGTCTACCAAGGGGCATGAGTGGACCGTGAGTATAGACCCTGTGATAATGTTCGTGTCAGACTGATCGGACGTACAGTGCACCAATAAGAGTCATTACCTTGTCGCGTTCTATTCGCTCAAGCTGGCTGGGGAACCAGACTACTTTGGTTCCTCTGGTTGCATGTTGACGATTGATGAGGCGTATCCTCATCTTGCGGCGGGTACGTTGATATGGTCAGCCTGACAACGAGGGTGTGACCTATTCATATGTCAAACAGAGGTCCTCGCTTCGTTGACGATCATGCGACACATAGCAGCACACGGCTTGTAGACGGAAGAAATTTTGTGCGACGGGCGTATCCTTTCCGATGTATCGTAGTCATGCACTGCCTGTATTGTATATTAACTTATCCAACCCGAGTCTACGGAGCGGGTCGTTTTTGTATGTTGGCTGTTCAAAGAAGAGATGCGCTTCGGCGATGTCCGTGTTGTTGAAACGTTGACCCTTGGGGTGAGATTGAAGCTTTTGCCAGCGAGTTCACACCCATCGACGCCTTCTATTTTTCCAACCGATGCGTGATGCATGGTGGTCAAGTTCATGGCAGGGTCGCTATTCCCGCCGTTGAATTGGATGAGTCAAAGCACCTGATACCTCTGCCGGGGTACGCGCGCACGCACCGTTTTGTGCAACCGCCGATCAGCCGCGCGAGGCACGCGTTCGCGATGGCTCATACCAGGACCTATGCAACGTGGGGGGATGAATCACGCTCGAGGTCATACCCGATCGCACAACTGCCAGCCGCTTGTTGGCGTGGACGGCTGGATATGGGTCCCATCGTGTTGCGTACGTAACTGGGCGAGCCAGATCTGCGATTTCGCGCTGACCTTGCCTGAACGGCACCGCTGCGTTGCGTGGGGCGCAGAGTTAAATTGTCAGCACTGAGAACCTGTTGCCCTGTACGACCGAGCTGAGATCGGTTACAGAGCGCGTCTGTGCAACCTTGTCCGAAATGGGCAAGGTTGGGGGGCGCAATACGTTGGTTGAACGGATTTACCACCGACCACGGGGCCCCCAGGTTGGTCAATGCGCATTCACGACGCATTGGGGCGATCAGTTTCAGTCGGTTCTGCGCCCTGTTTCTTTTTCTCCTCACGCGGGTCTCAAGGTTCGCCAATCAGATCTTTCAGCGCCAGTCTTGCTTACCTCCATGGAGAACTCGATGTTCGTTCGAAACGGCATTTTTGCTGATACGTTAGATTCCGCGATGACCCGGTATTCTATTTTCCTCTTGAAAAATGAAATTGTGGGCGGATGTTGGTTTTGGCAAGTGGTATGGTCCGTGATGAAATTGAGGGGGGGTTTTGTCAATATCATTGTCTAGAATGCTTGTAGAGTTATTGTGAATGTCCATTACGAACTGTGTGATCTGCATCCATTCTAGTTGGCAAGTGAACTTGGCATGATTATGATGAGGATCGAATTATGACTATTTCTCACAATTGAGAGCTGATTATTGTCATCAAATGCGGATCAAACATATTGATCATTTGTCGTCAAACATACAGCCCCCTATGTCATGAAGCCAAGGTGAACAGGTGGGCAGAACTCGGAGCTATGCAGATAACCCATACTAGGCTTTAGCAGAGAATTGGCACATCACAGGGCGCAAGCACCGTGGTTGGAGCTTGCGGTAACACGATATTCCGATGCTTCAAATTTCATTCCGTTTACGACTTGATCAGACATCTTGATCAAGCATCAGGGGTCACTGCCAAACGTGCACGTCCTCTCGTGCGTCATGTGTCCCATGTCGCAAGGAGATGCGTAAATCGCGGGAATGTGTTGTGGGGAATGTCCTATTCAGACAAAGATGTAGCACGGGGGCAACAGATGAATTGAGCCGCAGGAACAAAAGCAGTCCAGATGGATGCCCGAGGAGTCTTGGCAGCTGAATGGGTTTATCTGCGGGCGGAAGCCCCACTGGAACAAGGAGACGAACAGGTGAGACAGAAAAAGAGTGGGAACCACATGCGCAAACTTGACCCGTCACTGGCAAGGATGATGCATGGAGCCCTTGTTGGGAGTTTGAAATTGAGGAGAAGAAGGTTACCGCTTGCATGTGCACAGCCGCAAGGTTCCCAAACAATGGTGCGATATGGAGTAGGCACAGGAGTGGAGGACAACATATCTGGAAGGAAGCTACGCAGCCAGATCCGACTATGATAAAATTGTAAGTAGGACCTCGTGGAGATAACAAGATAGCTAAAAAGGAGGGGTTGAGCTATAGAAGGGAGTATGCTAAGGTCCGGAAATGAGTGTGACAGAGACAAGGCGATTATGATTAGTCTCCCCATGAACATGCCACTGCACCTGCGTCATGTATTTTGAAGTCCTCGGGATAAGGTGGTGCTTCTGGTTGCTTTGAGGGCAAATAAATGCAAGATTGGTGATATGATCAGCGAGACAAGAAACGGACTCACGTGGCCCGAGGTGGGTGGCGCTGGCTCGAGGGCCTGCGCTCGTCCGTTGGGATCACCACTGCGTTGGGGGCGGCCGCGCGCGCTCTGGATGGAGCGTGTGGGAGACTTGACGAGGCGGACGCTGAGGATAGGCGCGGAGGGGCTGACGACGAGGGGGAGGTAGTGCTGGGCGTCTTCATCAGGGCGCAGGGAGGCGGTCGATGCCGATTTTTGGAGACGGGCTGGGGACGGGGACGCGGTGCGGCTGCTTGGGAGAGTGCCACCCGAGACGTTGCGGGAGGAGGGCGCGGAGTGGTCGGGGTGGAGGTGGAAGGGCGAGTGTGCGTTCACGTTGACCATCTTACTGCTGGGGGTGAGCGTGATCCAGGGTGGGTGGAGGCACGCACCCTTCTTTTGAGCGGACGACGGAGGAGAGCCGGTCCTTGACCTTCTGGTGGTCGATCACGGGGGGCTGTGGGCTGGAGGGGATGAGGAGGGGCACGGGGAGGAGGGGGCGTACTTGCGAGGGGGCATCGAGGGAGTGTGGGATGAGCGGGGTGCGTTCATCTGGCTGGGGGGGTGTCAGCGGGGGAATGCGATCGTGCGGGCACTGACGAGGGCGTGTGGGCGGTGACGGAGACCACAGCAGGCGAAGAGAAAGGCAAACATGCGCTGAGGTGAACCGGTGGGCGTCGGAAGGGATAATTCCATAAAAGGGAATACCGCACGACGACCAGGCACGGGGGGGTTGCAGGGCCGATGGGGGGGTCCGATTTGTGCGGAAAATAATAAAATAATAAAAATAAAGGGATTGATCTTCTGATCTTCGGAGAGAGTGGGAGATGGATTTCATAAGCGGACGTGAGCATGAGACACCCTCACCAGTTGTGGCGGGATCGCGTTCGCTCTCTCTTGCATGGTTAACAGCGACGTCTGCTCCCCGTTTGCCACCATGATCGTCGACGACGGACCACAGTCCAGCGAGGACGGCTCCGGCCTCCATTCGCCAATATTCGGCGCTCAGTTTCCTAACCAGCATACGGACGGCAGTAGTAAGCTCGTCATCACCTCGCGCCCTTTCTCCTCCTGATAGCCCGTTTCACGTCAAAAAGTCCGCTACCACACCGACCATCTCGACGTGCACAGCGCCGCTGGCATCCTCGCCTCCCAGTTCGACTCAAACTACCTCCCTATCCAGCAGCAGCAACAGCAGCAGCTCCTCGAACCCCCCCTCGACCTCCACTCTCACCACCATTCCTACTCCCACGATTACCGCAACCACCTCCCTCTCGACGTCCCCAACCAGCCATATCCCAACACACGTCTCCCTCCCCCGCCCTCCCAGCTCAACGTCCCCTTCCACCATCGCAGGTTCAACCCCGACGTCCGCGACCACTCCTATCCCTCCCCCCCGAGCCCCCCTCAACCTGTCCTCCCCGACCCCACCCGATCTCCCCCCGCCAAACGCGATTCCGCGCCCCCGCCCGCTTCCCAGACTTCCCCCGCAACCACCCAACCCCCTTCGCGGCGCGAAGGCTCAAACCTCGTCATCGCATGCCGCCAATGGTATGTCCCCCCGTCTTCTTCTCTCAGAGTTATTCACGTGCTTCCGAAGCCGTGCGAGGAAGATCCGCTGTGACTCAACACGTCCGATATGCCATAACTGCGTCCGTCGATCAAACGAGTGCCAATACGACGCCGTCCCAAAGCGTAGAGGTCCCGATAAACGTCCCGGCACCCGTCAGCGTTCTTGCAAGAAGCGTCCCGCAGACGGCTCGGTTCCGCCGCCGCCGCCTTCTAAAAGGAAGAGAACGACGCCCCGCGATGCCCAAGAAGCTCCCCAGGATCGTAGACCTCTCGATCCGCCTGCCCTCAGGACTTCCAATCTCGAACACGACGGCCACATTCGTTTGAATCAGCCTTCTCTTTCTCCTCAAGGTTCCGACTTTTCCTCTTCGGCCCCATCCAGAGGCTTGTCTGCCGATAGTTATTCAGCCGTACGCTCCGATCACCTTTTACATGCAACGTTCTAACCTCAGCTGTAGCATCCTGACCGCCACCGTATCGACAAGGCCCGGATACCTCCTACCCCGTCTGCTCAGTACAACAGAAAGGAATGGTGGGACAATCTCGTAAACAGTTACTCTGCTAGCCGCGAACAATCGTAAGTCACTCTTTCCTATTATTAACCTGCTCAACTCGTCCTGCAGTATCAAGGATATTGTTTCTGACTTGTCTACCTTGTGCGTTCTGCCAAGTCGTACCCCTTTTTTCCTTGACTTTTTTTTCCAGATTTACAACCTCTGGCTATTGGCTTTCATTCGTCAATGTACCCGACTTTGTGCGGTGTTTGTATAACCCAGAAGACAGGTCATTAATGCAACCCTCACTCGTCTTTGCTGGACTAGCTCTCGCCACGCTCATGAAATCGAGTGAGATGGAACTTGGCACGGCAGGTCGAAGCCGTGCCGCGTGGCTCCGGGATCAAGCCCAAGCCTCTCTGGAGGCATCCTGGAACGCACAGTGGATAGACATGGCCCTTGCGAAAGCCGCGCTGGTGCGTGTCTCATCCTATCACCCTCTCGCCCGCTCTCACATGACGGTGCAGATCCTTGCTTTATTCGAGTCATCCGCACACCATCTATACACCCCAGAGCGCCAGAGACAATCGCTTATTCTCTTGGATCACATCGTCCGAGCCCTCGGCCTGACTTTTCTGGATAGCAACGAACCCGATGTATCCGTGTTCACTCCGAATGCAGTCCCAGTAGCCTACAAGAGACTATACGATGGCATGTCCAAGGACGAACTTCGCTCGCCGCGCTCTTCACGGAAATGCGTATGCGCTCCGCCCAACGCATCGATTTCTAATGATCACTTTTCCTCTTGGTCGTACGCGCCACCCTGGGATCCAGCATGGAATGCTGATCAGATGCACCGAGAGGCATGTCGAAGGCTGTGTTGGAGTGCGCTCAACCTTGTTGCCAGCTATACGTCGCATTGTATCGCGTTTCGAAGAGAGCCCACGGATCTCTACCTGACGGACCCTGCAAATGTAAGCACTCTTGTTTCTTTGGTATCAGAGACGGGGATCATGTCCACCGTCGTGTATCATGTGGATTGTATTAATGACCGCTTTCGCTTAGTTCCGGTTGCTGTTTCCGGCTGAGTTGTCGGAGCGTGTGCCCAGTGACCGCAAGATGCAATCCCCAAAGGATTCTATATGGGCGCTTTACTGTCGCAGCATGCTCCTCTGGAACTTCTCTACGACCCGCCTTCGCAAGAACACATACTCGAGGGAGAACACCTCTGAGCTGGCGCTAGAGTCGTGGCGAGAAACCCAGGAGATACAGAGCGCATTGGATTCACACACGTGCAACCTGGACATGGCGCTCCTGTACATGTGTCGGGAGTACGTATACAAGTGCGTGTCCCAGCGAAAGATTTTTTCTCGATTGGGTAGGGTCTGTGGCAGCATGCTGATGCCTGTCTATCCCCAAATAGTACACAGATGATGTTGGCCTCCATTCTGCAGACGTAAGTGGCATCGAATTGCATTGGAAATACTATTTGGGTTGACGCTGCCTACTATAGACTGCACGGGCGGGAAGCTGTAAACCTGCCGTCGTTCACCCGCAAGCACAGTGAACAATGGCGTAAGTCTGGACCCGTGACATTGTAAACTTTATTCATTATTGCGATGCAGTGTATCATCAGAGTCATTTCATCAGAAGGGTCCGAATGTTGATCGACCGTCTTGGGGAAGCAGAAGGAGACCTGCTTAGGCGACGGCCCTTCCAAGTGACGTGGTTTGCAAGTCAAGTTTCTATGTGGGTGCCAGTGCCAGTGAGTATTTAACTAGACTGAATTTGGATAGATGTCTTTCGCTGTGGGAGAATGACAATACGTTGGTTGACGCCTTGGAGGTTGCCAAGGACGTTATCGTGCCGCTGGATGTGTTGAATACGTTATGGCCATGTCCAAGTGAGTGCCTGCTTGTCTACCCTATTTGGACCCAAGACGAGGTTGGTTGCAGTGCTGCAAAGCAAGTGCGACGAGTTGCGGAAACGAGTGACAGATGCGTGCCACTGTACGAATATCACCCCCCCTCTTCCACCCAACTGCTCGCTTCCACTACATATCCGAGGGGGGTGAGCCAAGTGATAATACCCGATACCTTTCGACTTTACCCGCTATGTTGCGCTTATGTTTTCTGTAGCCCTTTGGTTCGGTAATAATGTATTAGTTGATTGACTGCGGAAAGCCAAGCGTTGTGATTGGACGGTTGCGACGATCAGGGGATCGAAGATCCGACGTGCACGCTTCACGGAGGATGTTGCGTGAGCCATCGTCGAAGGTGGCGGCAGCGAAGATGCCGCCCTCTGTAGCGGCATTTGCCGATGCGCCTGTCTGATATGTCATCCTATTTCATCTACGCACTCGCACTCGGTCTGCCCCTCCTCTTCCTCATCCGCCGCGCCGCCCGCCCCCTACGCCCCGCAGTGACCACGCAGACAGACGCCTCGCCCAAGACCATCATGCAGCCCCCCAGAGACGACCTCGATCCGCCCAAACACGACCCACTGGCGCAGACCGCGCTCGCGGCTTTCGACGGCACCGACCCGTCCAAGCCCATCTACGTCTCCATCAAAGGTGCGCAGCTCGCGTCTGCCCAGCACGCGCTCACGCAGGACACAGGCGACGTGTTCGACGTCACCCGCAAACGCGACGTGTACGGCCCGGGCGGGTCGTACCACATCTTCGCGGGGCGCGACGGCTCGCGCGGGCTCGGGCTGTCGAGCCTGCGGCCCGAGGACGCGGTGCCCGACTACAGCACGCTCGCGGAGAACGAGCGCAAGGTGCTCGACGACTGGCATGCGTTTTTCTCGTACGCGCCCTTTTTTTGGCCCTTTTTCCGCGTCTCACGGGTGCACAGGAAACGGTATAATATTGTGGGGCGCGTGTCGGACATGCCGGAGGCCGTCGCGGAGAGATAGGCTCGTGTGCTTGTCTGTACTGATATCCTATCTTGCCCGCGTATGTTTCATCTCTACCACTCCTGCTGTCTAGATGTTTTAATCCCCATGTGACTCGTTTCGATGTCTACGTGATCGAGACTTGAGCGCCCGCACAGCTGCTGCGGATCGCGACGGTGGAGCCTTGGGCGCGGGCTCCGACGACACACCGCCTCTCCCAAATCGTACCCTGTTTGGTCCGGCGCTGCGCTATCATGCTTTTTGAAACGCGATCATAGCCCTCCGTACATCGCAGACGCATCATCATGTCTATTCCACACCTGTTACATGTATCGTCACCCATCTACCAGAAACTTGGTCAAGTAATGGAACAAACACAACGATGCAGGAAAGCCACTCATCATTACAGTGGACCATAAGACAAAGGGTATATTAGGTTTCATGCTAACCCCCCGCCCCCAATAAGATGTGATCGGAATGAACAAGGCCAGTGGAATCGAAATGAAGTAAAATCAAAAAAGAGATCATGATGCGGCCCACAGCGGCAGACTAACAACTGGGCCAGAAAGAAAGAGGGAACGATATAGCCAAGATGTAGTGGGAGTGAGCGTTTGATGCGATGAGGGTGGGGGGAAGACCATGAATGTGACTACATGACGAATGATGAGAGATATACGATGCAGGGGATGCGCATTCGCAACGGGAGTGGATATCACAGAAGACCGCATTCCCGTAGGTGAATCTGTAGCAGAATATCCTGGATGGCGCTTAGGACGACTGGGAGTTACATCAGCATCCATCGGCTGCTCAACAAGGCTAGCTCCTACATTTGATCTGCTGGGTGTCTGTTGCACACGTATAGTGCGCATATATCTGCTTCGTTGCTGCGTTCTGGTTGAGCGCCACGAAACGGTGCAGCAGGTAGTCGCAGGCACTATCATAATTGCCACCGCCAGTATAGTCTGGGAAATAATCGCCAAGTGGTGAGTGAGGGAGCTTCTCAGCGAATAAGTCGATCTTGTTTAGGAACAGAATCTGAAAAATGGAACATGAGGTGAGTATTACGACATGGCGGCAAAATGCTCACAATGGATGTCTTTACGAACCACCGCGAGTTACAGATCGAATCAAAGAGTGTCAATGCTTCCTGCATCCGGTTCTGCGAGACGCCAATCAACATCCACGAATGGAAGACAACAATAGGAGAATGTACGTACCACGCTTTCGTCTTCGTACAACATTTGGTCATACTCGCTCAGACTGACGAGAAACACGAGCGCGGTAACATTCTCAAAGCAGTGAATCCATTTCTTTCGTTCACTTCGCTGACCACCGACGTCGAAGAGCTTGTAGGTCAACTCGCCGACCTTGAAAGTGGTCTCAGTGATACCGGTGGTCTTGACGCGACTCCGCAAGATATCCTGGTCGGTTGGAAGGTACCCAGGCCCCGACATGCGGTCAATTGCACTGAAATAGTACACGGCTGAGTCATTGAGTTGGAATTCGCGAGACCTGCGGACAGCCTCCTTCACCCCCGCGTCGCGCCACAGTCCCCGAATAGCATCGGCGACATCGCGTGGCAACACATCGCCCTCGATCTGTATGGGGAGAGCGAGGATGACAGCTCTCCGTGCATCGTTTTGTGGCGATAGGGTGATGTCAAGTTGAGGCATGGCTTC
>JBBPMS010000180.1:0-42932 GCA_038090435.1 Phylloporus scabripes | reverse complement strand
GCTGTATTTGCTTTATTTGCAGGTTTCTATTATTGGGCTCCAAAAATAATAGGAAGAACATATAATGAATTCTTAGGTAAAGTTCACTTCTGGACATTATTTGTAGGAGTAAATTTAACTTTCTTCCCTCAACATTTTTTAGGTCTAGCAGGAATGCCAAGAAGAATACCTGATTATCCTGATGCTTTTGCAGGATGGAATGCTATCTCTAGTTTTGGATCTTTAATTTCTGTAGTTGCTACTGTATTATTTGGTTATATAATTTATGATATTTTCGTAAATGGTAAAGAAGTAAATAATAACCCTTGGGCTATCCCTGCTTACTTCACATCATTATCACAATATGATACTGAAGTTGAATCAGCTAATACATTAGAATGGTCATTAGCTAGTCCAATACCATTCCATGCATTTAATATGTTACCAGTACAATCTTAATATTTGTATTTCTATATAAGTCTACAACTATTCTTTTTTTGTTAGTAATTAAACCTAAATAAAAAGATTATACTCAATATAATTATTTATAGGCTATAAACATAGTACTAACTGTTACTTTATCAAAATAATATTAGAAACCCCTCCAAATATAGCATTAATAACATACTCTAATCTAAGTTCTAATCTAAAATAATTCCCTTTGATGTTATAAATTAATTATTAAATTTTTTGTTGATTTAAGGGGTATAAAAATTTAAGAAGAATAAGCTGAGATATAATATAAATAGCAAAAATTAGTTAACTTTATATAAATCATTTGATTAATTTAAATATAGGGAATTTCTTATTAATAGGAGGTATTATATTACTTTGCAATAATTATAAATACCTTATTATAAAAGAATAAGTATCTTAATCATAATTTTTTTTCATATAGATTAAGTGTTTTTTTAACTAAGCACACAATAAAAGAATATAAATTATAAAATAATGTTTTTAAATAATTTAAATAATTTATTTATAAATTCTCCATTAGAACAATTTGAAGTAGTTAGTTTAGCTAGTTACAATTCTCCTTTATTCTTTAATGCATCTTTTACTCTTACAAATTCAGCTTTATTTACAGTATTAGTATTATCTCTTATTTTTTTTATACATCAAAATAGTGGTAAAGATAAAACTAATTTAAACTTTAATAAAAAAATGAAATTAATACCAAATAAAGAAAGTATTTTATTAGAAAGTTTATTTGCAAGTATTAATACTATAGTAAGAGATCAAATAGGTAGAGAAGTATATTTACCTTTTATCTATTCTTTATTCTTATTTATTTTATGTTCTAATTTAGTTGGTAATATACCTTATACATTTACTATAACTACTTCAATAATAGTTTCAATAGGATTATCATTCACTATCTTAATTGGTGTAACTATTTTAGGATTATCTATTCATAAAATTCACTTTTTCTCATTCTTTATTCCTTCTGGAACACCTTTAGCTTTAGTTCCTTTATTAGTTTTAATTGAATTAATTAGTTATTTAGCTAGAGCTTTCTCATTGGGTATAAGATTATTTGCAAATATGGTAGCTGGTCATACATTATTAAAAATTTTATCAACATTCTTATTTAAAATGTTCTCAGGTGGATTAGTAATATTTGTATTAACTTTATTACCATTTGCTTTATTCTTAGCTATTACAGGATTAGAATTAGCTGTATCATTTATCCAAGCTTATGTATTCGTTCTTTTAGTATGTTCTTATATTAAAGATGCTATAGAATTACATTAATCTTAAATTTATTTTATTTCACCCCTTCAGATATTTATTCTTATTTGTAAAATTTTTTTGTTTAATGAAATTTATTAATACTAAATTTAAAAGAGAGCTTAGAAATCTAAAACTGGGATTTAAACTTAATTGAGTATGATTAATTACTTAGCATTTTAGTAATTAGTAAACACAAGATAAATTTAGGAAAGTTCAAGGTATAAATTAATAATTATATAATTATTAATTTTAATAATAAATAAAGTTTTAGTGAAAAATACAAAGTAATTTGGTGGGATTCTGATAGAAAATCTAAAAATTAAAGAATCTAACTATGAAATCTAACACTAAAGTTTGTAAAATTTATATTAACGCATGATTTAATTTTGAAAATAGAAAACCCTTTATTTAACCTGGTAATAACAATAATTATATTATTATATATTAGATTAATCAGAAAAATTTATATTAACAAAAACTGTCTTATAGATACTTATTCTAACTCATTAGTACTAAATATAAAGTAAAATAATACCTTATACTTAGGTTTAAACTGAAATAGTTTAATGGTAGAACGTACCCTTCATGATGGTAAAACAAAGGTTCGATTCCTTTTTTCAGTAAATTATTATATATCTGAATATATATATTGTTATTTTTTTTAAGTTTAAAAGATTTAAATATTAGTTAATTAAAAGGGTAGAATCAGAGACTCGAACTCTGAACATCGTCGCCACAAGACGTCATTTTACCTATTAAACTAATCCTACCTCTTTTATGTTTTCTATTAATTACTATTTAATTTTTAAACTTTTTATTTTTAATATAATTTTCAATAAAAAGATAAAAGTATCGATGACAATATTGTACAACATCAAATAATTATTAAATAATTAATGAGTATTTTAAAGGGGTTATTAAGGATTACTAGCAAATTTCTATAAAAGGAGGCTCCATAGCCAAAAGTCTACATATTGCTTACAATCAATAAATTACAGTAATGTGATTTTATTAGGAGTAAGAAAATTACGAGATGAGACAATCCTAAGGGAAACCTTTTTATTTTAACTTCCTGAAGTAAAACATTTCAATAAGGAAAGGAAAGGAAATCAACCGAGACTCCGAAAGTAATGGTGAGTGAAATCGGATTAGCCATAATCTAACCTATAATAAAAAATTTTAACTATAACATTTAAGTAAACTTAATAAATGATTTTAACTTATAGCTTGTATAATTAAAATGAAATTAAGTTAAAATATATGAATTAGTAAAATAAATTTAATTTAAATTTAATGGTGGAACTGAGCTAATAGTATATTTGACATAATTTAATTATTACAACTAATAATGAAAATTATTATTTGTAATCATAAATGCTGGATGGATATAGATAGATATGATAAATTATATAGAGATTAAATTTTAATATAATTTATACATAGTAATTACGATTACAACTAAGAAGGTGAATTTATAATGAGACCTGTATTTTATATGTTAGATTTATTAATTAAGTACGATGAGAGAAAACTTGTCGGAATATAGGGGAACCATCCTCTAAGGCTAAGTATTTATAAATTTAGCGATAGTGAAAAGTACCGTGAGGGAAAAGTTGAAAAGAGTGTAGAATAATATTAGATGTAAAAATAGAAATAAAGATACAAATAATATTAGTTCTTATCGAACATTGTTCGAACGAATGTAAATAACACGCAGTGAAATAGATCATGAATTAGTAACTCTATAAGCAGTCAAAGTCACAAAATTTAAAATTTGGAACGTGACAATGGCGTACCTTTTGCATAATGGGTCAGCAAGTTAATAGAAGTAGCAAGGTTTAAAGCCTAAGCGAAAGCGACTATATAAAAATTTAACTAGATTAAATAAATATGGGATAAGTTACTGCTATTATACCCGAAGCCAGGTGATCTTTCCAAGAACAGATTAATTAAAGGATCGAACGGGTGAATGTTGCATTATTCTCCGAAGATTTTTGGAAAGCGGTGAAATGCCAATCTGACCTGGTGATAGCTGGTTTTCTACGAAACATATTTTAGTATGACATCTACACAATATTTATGGAGGTACAGCACGGTAATTCCATACAAATATTAATTTTAATTAATAGGAGTTTAATTTGCGGGGACTTAAAAATCTTACCAATGGAAATAAATCTCGGAATTACATAAATAGATGGTAGATATTCAGACTATTCATGATAAGTTGGATAGTCAAGACGGAAACAGCCGTGAACACTGATTAAGGTCCCGAATGATTATTAAGTGAAATAAAGGAAGTGACAAATTGAATGCAGTTGAAAAGTGAGCCTGGTAGTCGCTACTTATAATGAACGTGTATCAACGTATCAACCCTTAGATTGTTGCTCCGAAGATTTAACGGGTCTAAAATAATCAACCGATATCGTGTTAATTTTAAAGATAGAAGTTATTTGCTCTATATTTAAAATCTAGGTAGTAGAACATTCAGATAATTCAAATAAACTATTCCTTTAGGAAAGGAATACAAACCTAAAATTGACAGTGTTTCATTGTTTATAATATAGGAATCTGAAGAGAGAATGCTGACATGAGTAACGTAAAAAGAAAGTTTAAACTTTCTCGCCGAATACGAAAGGGTTATTAGCTAAAGATTAAATCTACTAATGTTAATGCGGTCTCTAAGGTACAAAACCAACGTTTTGGCTGATGAGTATAGCTTTGAAAGTCCATTTGGAGAATAAAATCTTACACATAGAATTTCATTGTAATTAATTATAGTGATAGAAGATTAACTTTAATAAATATTAAGACAATTTCTTAAAGTTAATTTTTAATTGTTCATGTATTATATAAAATTAATATTTAATATAATTATAATATTTAATTATTAAATATTATAGTAAATTTTATATTAATTGGGCCAGGAAAAAGATGTTTTGAAAACTTCGATTCTATGTTCTAATTTAGTCTTATAATTTTATTAATTTTAGAGTGAATACTTTAAAATCTAAATATCAAAAAAAAGTATAAATAATATTTAAATAAAATCAAATTAGTCATTTGAATATTATTAAATATTAAAATTTATATTTGTATAAGCAAAAAATCCTAAATTAGTAGAGGTTAAAGTATTTATATAATTTAGTGAGAGCTAATTAAGAGATAATTTAATGATTTAGGCTAGTTTTATTTAAGTATAGTTTCTAAGCACAACCGTACCCTAAGCCGACACAGGTTCGTAGGTAGAGAATACTAAGGCGTAGAGCTAAAAGTTGTTAAGGAACTCGGCAAATTATCCTCATAAGTTCGACAAGAAGAGGAACCATGAATTTTAGTAAGTTAATATCTCCTATTAATTTATTTATATGGTGGCACAAAATCGGAAGCCCCGACTGTTTACTAAAAACACAACTATCTGCAATTATGAAAATAATAGTATAGGTAGTGAGATTTGCCCAATGCCAGATTAATAAGTAATAATAATGGGTAACTGTTTCTTTACAAAAAATTGGTTAATAGCGGTCTTAACTATGAGGATTGAGAAAACCTATGGGTCCTCACTAAACTCGATGATATGCTGGAACCTCCTAAAGCTTTAAATACTAAATTACTTTAATTTAGTAACAATTTTGAAGATATTACAATGGACAATCAGCAGGGAATATCAAAACTTTAATATAAATAATAATATCAGAGAATGGAGAGATCTAAATTTAATTTATTTTATTTAATTTTTAATTTTTTAAGATAATTAAGTGAAGTATTAAACATTATAAATTATGAAAAAACTACTTATTCATTCTTTAACTTCTAAAGAGTTTACCATAAAAATATTTAAATAACGTATAAATTAATTAAATTTAGTTTTTATCCCCTCCAATTATAAGAAAAATAATTAAGTTAGAAAACTTTAATTAGATTTAGATTATAATAAAGTTATGATTAGATTGTAATTAAGTTAGATAGCCCTCAGAGACTAGATAATTGAGCAAAAGATTAATTTTATGATAATTAATCTTCTGATGATATAGTCCAACTTTAATTGAAAGATTAAAGATAATTGCCTAAGGTAGCAAAATAAATTGGCCATTAAATGTGGTCCAGTATCAATAATTTAACGATGGCTTCACTGTCTCTACAACTTGCTCAGTGAAATTGAATTACCCGTGCAGATGCGGGTTACCTCAAAGAGGACGGGAAGACCCCATGCAGCTTTACTGTAGCTAGTTATCATATAAAAAGTTCTATAACCTCGGTTATACAGATAATAGGGAGTCGATTTGACATCTATGGAAAACCTTAGGTCTGAGGTGGAACTGGTATTTATCTTCTTACTTAGAAAATTTAAGAAGAAATAGCTGACTAGTTGGCAGTTTGACTGGGGCGGTCGTCTTTAATAGAGTAGCAAAGTACATCCAAATAGATAAAACATTAGATAATATTTACTATTAAATAATAAATATTCTGACAAATAAATTTATATTGTAAATTATTATTTTAATAATAATTACTTTAAATCAATAATTATATTTCATTAATAAGGTATGCTAGACATTAAATGGAGGTTAATGAACCATGAAAGGTTCTGTATGGTGCAATGACGGTAAGCATGCTTAACTGAAAGACTTAATAGTCGTACAGATACGTAAGTAGGGCATAGTGACCCCTTGCTATATTATGGAATAGACAGGGATCAATTGATAAAAGTTACGCTGGGGATAACAGCCTAATAGCCAGCGAGAGTACACATTGTCCTGGCTGTTTGGGACCTCGATGTCGACTTAATTTATCCTCCAGGGGCAAAACCTTGGAAGGGTTCGGCTGTTCGCCGATTAAAAAATTACATGAGTTGGGTTATATTATAGCCCCCTTTCAGAATAGGGAGGAAAACCGGAGAAATTGCAAGGAAGACTTATTAAAGTTAATTTGCAGCCGAGCTTTATAAAGTGAACAGAATAAGTATATTTTGGTTTATGAAGAAGGTTCAACGACTAACAGGTGAGTATCACTAACAATAAGCCTGACACGAATTTCCGGCGTTAATATATAATATTAATGATGACATAGTCTGAACTATTTTGTGAAAAATAGAAATAAATGATAAAGAGCATTTATGATAACAGAATTGTTAATACGACGTGAGTCAGTATGGTCCCTATCCTTTTGAGGGACAAATAGTAAAAAGGGGAAGACCTTCTAGTACGAAAGGACCAATAGGCTGTGTTTCTCTAGTGTACCAATTGTAATATTAAATAATTTGTAACTAAGTTATAAATTAACTTAATCAAATTATAAACTTTGCATAGTTGGGTAGCCACAAACATATTAGATAATTACTGAAAGTATATCAAGTTCGAATCTATCCCCTAGATACTATCAAATGAATTTATCTTTGTAAACTATCACGAGTGGTTAGTATTACTTTCCTAATTCTAATCATTTCTTGTAATCGGTATAAATTATATATACTACAATTTTATACTATAGTTATTCTATATTGATAGGAAGTATTTAAATATATATGTATATTAGTATATTTAACAATATGAATTACAAATATTGTAATAATACACAAAGAGATGAAAAATTCATAAATAAAGAAATAGATCATTTCTTAGATAGGATGCAAATGAATTGATTGTAAAATCGTAAGTTTAGCATTACTAATTTTTAAAATAGACTTGATGTTTTAGGTTGTCAAAATAAATTTTTAATTAAAATAATAAATATTCTTTTGTAAAAAGTAAATAGGAAAATGTTTATTTATTACTTTTGAAATGAAATATAAACTATTTTATAATAGTTATTGTATATTAATATGATATATTAAGATAATTATTCTTAACATTTATATTAAAAGGAACAAATCATTTATTCTTCGATTTTATTAAAATAGAAATTTTAATAAGAGAATTGATTAAGATAAATCTTAGTAAAACTTAATTTATTTAAATAATAAAAATATTTAGATATTTATAATGTTAAGACACTCAGTATTGTAATAATACTGTAAAATTTAACTAAGACTGATTAATATTTAAAATTTTTAACAAACAATGTTACAAAACATCTCAATTTTTAATACTTTATATAATGATGCTCCTCAACCTTGGCAAATTGGATTTCAAGATTCTGCTTCACCAGCCTTTTCAGGTATTGTTGATTTACATAATTCTATTTTCTTTTATTTAATTGTTATTTGTGTAGGAGTTTTCTGGGCTTTAGGTTCTATTGTATCCTATTATAGTTATAACAACTCACCTATTGTTCATAAATATCTTAACCATGGGACTTTAATAGAATTAATCTGGACTATTACACCAGCTTTAATCTTAACAGTTATAGCTTTCCCTAGTTTTAGATTATTATATTTATTAGATGAAGTAACTTCACCTACTATAACTATAAAAGTAGTAGGTCACCAATGGTACTGGTCATACGAATATAGTGATTATGTAACAGAAAGTGGACAATCTATTGAATTTGATTCTTATATGATTCCTGAATCAGATTTAGAATTAGGTCAATTTAGATTATTAGATGTAGATAATAAAATGGTTATCCCTGTAGATTGCCACATCAGATTAATTGTTACTGGAGCAGATGTAATCCATAGTTTTGCTGTACCATCTTTAGGAGTAAAAATTGATGCTACACCAGGTAGATTGAATCAATGTTCTATTTTAGCAGAAAGAACTGGAACTTTTTATGGACAATGTTCAGAAATTTGTGGAACATGGCATGGATTTATGCCTATAGCTGTAGAAGCAGTTTCAGTTCAAGATTACTTAGCTTGGGTAGATTCAATGTAATAATGATAATTAATTAATTCTTTTTTCATAAAATTAGAATAATAGTAATTTGCTCCCCCCCTGTCATTAATATAACAATTTAACTTATAAGACAATTAGTTCATTTAAGTCTTATACAAGCTAATTAAGTATTATTTAATATTGTATCCAATTATTGCTATAAGGTATATATTTTCAGGGAAATTATATATTTTTCATTAATAAAACCATAATTTTATTCTTTAAAAGAGAGTTATAATTAATTTAAATCTACATATAGAAAATAAAATAAGGGGGAATCTGATAATTGGTAATCAACTGTACTTGCACTACTGTAATGATAGTTCGAGTCTATCTTTCTCCAAATTATAAATAATAATCTTTATAAGCTTCGGTTGCTTAAGGGTTAAAGCGTTCGTCTGAAGATCGAAAGACAGTGGTTCAACTCCATTCCGAGGCATTTCTTATTAAATTTCATTATATATAAACATATAAGCCTGAATAGTTTAATTGGTAAAATAACTTACTTGTAATAAGTCGTTGGCGGTTCAAGTCCACCTTTAGGCATATAAACAAATTAAAATAAAAGACCAATTTAGATAAAAATGTTTTAATGTTTTGTTTATGAGTTATAGTATAATTGGCAAAACGTCTTCCTTTGGCGAAGAATTTCCTCGTTCGAATCGGGGTAACTCAACTCATCTACTTTATATTATTATTATTATTCTTATTATTACTATGGAATATTAAATATAATTAATTAATGTTTATTCATTATTGTAAATATTATAAAATAAATCTTTGTTTACAATATTTTTATTATTATAAACTATTCTTTATTTTTTAAAAAGTGAATTAAGATTAAAATTATCTTGCTCGTCAGACACTCTCAATATTTAATCGTTACATTATGAAAAATAACATAAATCATAATTATTTTTATCAGAACATATAGAATTTCTAGTAAATCTTCTTTATTAGTACCAATTAAATTAAATGAAGTAATTATTAGTACTTTCTTAGGAGAATCCTCAATAGAAAAACTCATACTAATTTTAGTGCTAGAATAGAATTTGTACAGTCTATAAAAATAGAATCTATATTGAACATTTATATTCTTTATTCAAAGATTATTGTGGTGTAAGACCAACAATTAAAACTGTAATTACCCCTAAATCTCAACCAAATAAAAATATGAAAGTATAAGATTTATAACTTTGACTTTGCCTTGTTTTAATGTTTATTGGTAACTATTTTATATATTTGATGCTGTAAAATATAAAAAAAGTATACCCGATAATATAATTGAATTACTATCAGATAAAAGTTTAGCTTACTGGTTCATGGATGATGGAATTAAATCAAAAGAAGGATTTTATTTAAGTACTGAATCTTTCACATTAAAGAACATGAAACCATAATAAATGCACTTAAATTTAAGTTAAACTGTAGTATTCATAAATCTATAGCTGGTAAATATAAAAATATATAAATATATATCCGAAAAGATTATAGAGATAGATTTATAGAAAAAATAAAACCTCATATGTTCCCTCCTTTCTATTATAAACTTGGTATTTCTAATTAAAATTCCCTCCTTATTCTCCTTATTTGAAAGCAGAAGATTATTTAGATTGATTTGGATTGATTTCAAATTATTTCAAATTATTTCAAATTATTTTTTCTTTCTAATCCTTAAAAAAAGAATTATAAATACCTTTTTATAAAAGAATAAGTATCTTAATCTTAATCAGAACTCAAGATAGAATAATACTCTGAGATTTTATACTTATTCTTTGTATCTTCCTAAAGTTGTAAGTAATATTAGTTGGAAGTATAACTCAAAAGGTAGAGTGTTTCACTTTTAATGAAAAGGTTAAGAGTTCGAATCTCTTTACTTCCTTTATAAAAAAGATTATTGGTATAAATAGACTTTTTATCTATTTGCGGTATATTTTTTCTATAAAAATCAAGAGCATAGTATAATTGGTAATATAATGATCTCCAAAATCGTCGTTAGGTGTTCGAGTCGCCTTGTTCTTGTAAAAAAGGGTCCTTAGCTTAAATAGGTAGAGTTTCTAATTGTCGCTTAGTAAGGTACCAGTTCGAATCTGGTAGGACTCGCAAAATTATTATATAAATAAAATGTTAATTGAATAATTAATCTAATTAAAAGGGTAATATTATTTAAATTATAATATACGTCAGACACTATCTTTAAATTACATAATTTATAATACTTATGTTAGCTGCTGCAAAATTCATCGGTGCAGGATTAGCTTGCTCAGGTTTAATTGGTGCCGGATTAGGTATCGGACAAATCTTTGCTTCATTAATCGCTTCTACTGCTAGAAATCCTCAATTAAGAGGTCAATTATTCGGTTACGCAATCTTAGGATTCGCCTTAGCTGAAGCTACAGGATTATTCTCATTAATGATTGCTTTCTTATTATTATACTCATAATTAATAATTAATATTAATTATTAAAATAATTTAATTAACTTTCCCTCCGTTTTTTAAAATTAAAAGAGTGATATAATTAATATTTTACGAGTATAGTTAAGTTGGTATAACCTCTACCTTCCAAGTAGATGTGATCAGTTCGAGTCTGATTACTCGTATAGTAAATAAGCTTAATTATTATAGTTTATTTAAATTATTAAATGAGATAAATTTACCAACTGGATATTCATATAATCGAGATTTATTTGATTTATTAATATTTTTCTTCATACATTACATTATCTTTAACAATAAAATTTCCAAATGAACTTATTTTATTATCTCTCATTACAATTGATTTTGTTTCTGATAATAAGAGATTTTCAGAATTATAATAATTATAAATTAAAGATCTTTTTAAATTTGATAAATCTAAGCTATAGGGTTTATGTTCTACAATTCTTTTTGAGGTTGACAAATATAAAATTTTTTAATATATTAAAACAGATAAAATTTTTAAAAGAGAAATAGAAATGTATCTTATATGTTGGTAACCATTCCATCGTCAAAATTATTTTAACTATATGAGAAAGAAATAAAAACAACACTACTTAACATAGAGCAAATTGTTGATACTATTTACGGTGAATTAATTACTGCTAAACACCCTGTAAAAGGTATAAAAGTTTGAGTAAATTCTGTTCTTTAGGCAACAGCGTAATTATCCCTTATTTTTTCTTTAAAACTAGAAAAGTTGACTCTAAATATAGATTTTTTAATTTTATTAGCAGGGGCCTATAAAACTTTTAAAGAAGCAAATATAAAAACAGAGATTGCTTACTACATTATTAATATAGAGACAACAATTTAATTAGTGGTTTTAATTCCATAGATAATTGGTATTAATTCCATCGTCATTTATTAATTAATATTAATTTTTTAATTGTTATTGATCAATTAACTCCTAATATATTTGAAATAATTATTGATGAATTCTTATTTAAGAATCCTATGCTTCAAGATAACTCTAAATCAGTTAAAATTGAAATAAATTTTATGAACTTTTTAGAAGTTGATAAGGTAGCTGATGCCTACCCTAAATTTGAATATACATTAAATAATTTTAAATATCCTTTATTATGCAAAGCTCAAGTAGCTTTTCAATTGTATTTACATTATAAAACTTTTGATATTGAAATCGATGATGAATTCATAGATTATGTAATATTTAAAATCTCTGTTTAACTTAAAATCCCCCCTCCTAAAAGAGATAATAACTAATTCTATTTAATTTAGAATACAATAAGAGATATATCTCCAATTTAAGGTAACCATCCCTGCTAAATAAGGTAACCATCCCTGCTATAAATTATACATACAAAATAATGATCAAAAACAACTTTTTATTACAATTAAAAATTAAAATTACAAATTTAGAACTTAAATTAAATAAAACTAAATATTTAAAAACTAAATTAGAACTTTTACACGAAATTAATAGATTGAAATCACAATTAACTGAACTATTAGAATTAGAACATAAATCAATTGAAGCTAAGTATCAAGCAGTTACAGCTGATAAAATTAAAGATATTAATAGACAAATTGAAAAAGCTAGTGGTAGAGGTAAATTTATGAGTGATTATTATTATGATTTAGGTAAGGAAGTTTTCATTAAGGATTCTGATTATTTACAATTTATTGATAACTTCTGGTTAGAAATAGTTGGTAAATTCTCTCAGGATGATAGAATAATTGCAAGATTCTTAATTCAAATGTCGGATACATCAGCTAGAACTTAAAATAAAACCGAAATATTAGTAAATACTCCTGAATGTTTAAATAGTTTTAAAGAAATTATTAAATACAATCTTAATAATATTTATAGTCATTATCTATTACCTGAAGAAGATAATATGATATTAGGTTTTGTAATGAGATATAAAATATTAAAATCTAAAACTAATCTTAATGAAACTGTAACTAAGAAAGCTACTGATATTAAAAAAGGTAGAATCCAAAGAACAGTTAAAATTAGAAATATTAATTATCCTTTATCAACTAATACAATTGATTTTGGAAATACTCAATATAAAGTTGATAATTTAATAATAGTCTTAGATGAAAGTAAAAATCTTAAATTTGAATTTGATAGAAAAGTAGATTCCCAAATTATTAAAGTTTATAAAGATAATAAATTAATTAATACTTTAGTTGATTCTTTTATTGATTTAGATAATAATTTATTCAAAAGAACTCAAAATAATTTATCTTATTACATCAGAGAAGGTAAAGTAATCTTAAAAACTAAAGAATATTCACCTAAATTTATTAGTAAAGCTAAATTTGATAAAACCTTTACCGATAATATATACACAGGGGATATTGAAACTTTAACTAAACTAGATAAAACAGGAAAAAGATATTTTGAACCTTACTCGTTAGCTTACTTTGATGGTTCAGTTTCTAAAAATTACTATGTCTCAGATTATAGTAACTGGGAAGATATGATGAATAAATATTGGAATGATTTATTTAATTTAAATCTTAAAGATACTGATATTTATTTCCATAATTTATCTGGTTTTGATATTAATTTCATATTGAAACCTTTATTAAATATGAAAGATGTTAATTCAGAAATAATGTTAAGAGAAGATAAATTTATTCAAGTTAAAATTACTTATGGTAAATCTACTATCAATATTAAAGATTCTTTATTATTACTACCTGGTTCTTTAATGAATTTGAGTAAATCATTTAAAATTGAAACTCCTAAAGAAATATTTCCTAGAAAATTATTCGAAAAAGAAACCTTTCCTGCAGACTTTATATCTAGCTCTGTTCCTGATTATAATAAATATTTTAATCATAGTGAAGTTTCTTTAGATGATTATAACAAATATTGTACTTTATTTAAAAATAAACCTTGGTCATTGAAAAATGAAACCTTAAAATATGTGGATATTGATTGTATTGCATTGCATGAAATTTTAATTAAATTTGGGAATATGATATACAACATGTGGGGTATTGATATTAAACATACTCCAACATTACCTCCATTATGTTTTAAAATTTACAGAGCTAAATATATGCCTAAAGATACTATTCCTATTATAACTGGAATTCCATACAGAGATATTAAACAATCTTATACAGGAGGTTCCACCGATATGTATATACCTTATGGAGAAAACATATGGTGTTATGATATAAATTCCTTATGTCCAGCAGCTATGAAACATTATAAATATCCGGTGGGAGCCTTTGTCTCTTTTCAAAATTTAAATAATTTAAGTTGGAATGGATTAGAAACTATTTTAAATAGAAAATTATTTGGATTTTTAGAAGTTGTAGTTAATTGTCCTAAAGAAATATTACATCCAATCTGACAAATTAGAAGAGAAATAACTTCTAATAATTTAAGAACTTTTTCACCGGTTGGAACATTTAAAGGTTGGTTTCATACTGAAGAACTATTAGAAGCTATAAAATTAGGTTACAAAGTTAATATAATATCTGGATATTTATTTGAAGAAGCTGAAATATTTAATGATTATATAGATGATTTATATAGAATTAAAGTGGATGCTGATAAAAATAAAGATGCTATTTGGAGATTAATAAGTAAAAATTTAATGAACTCTTTATATGGTAGATTTGGCATGGATCAATATTTAATTAATAACACCGTAATTGATAAAGATGATTTACAATTGGAAAACGTTTTCAAAGAAGCTGAAATTGAAGATATAATTGAATTAAATGATAAATTATTAATACAGTATCTACCTAAAGATTTTAATACTTATTCATATCAAGAAAATCTTGAAATTGATATATCAATTGTAATTGCTTCCTCTGTAACTGCATATAGTAGATTAATTATGAGTAAATATAAAAATAACCCTGATTATAATTTACATTATACTGATACAGATAGTTTATATATAAGCTTTAAAAACGAATTAGAGAAATTAACTTTTGAATCTAAATATGTAGATCCTTTAAAATTAGGATACTTGAAAATTGAAAATCCTAAAGAAAACGGAAATTACATTCCATATGAAAGATTCTATTTCCTTGGACCTAAATTCTATGTTGGCATATTAAATAATGAAATTGATTTCTCAAGTAAAACTAAAATTAGAGGATTACAAAAAGGTTACAGATCTTTAATAGATGAAGATAAAATCAAATCATTATTAGAATATAATAGAAAACCAATTAAAATTGAAACAATGAAATGGTTTAAAGATTTATCAAGTTCTAAAATAATAGTTGAAAGTAGACCATATAGCTTAGATATCTCAATAAATAAAAGATCCTTAGTTTATAAATATAACTCTCCTGAAAATATTAAATTAATTAATAGTTTTCCTTTAATTATGAAAGATAACAAATTTGAATATAAAAGAGAATATTTTATTAAAGACGGTAAAACATATTTAGAAATATAACCCCCCTCCATTATTTTGTTGTTTAATTTATAAAAGCAGAGATTTATTTTAAAGGTAAAATATAAGGTTTGCGTACCTTAAGAATATCAGTTCAAATCTGATAGTCTCTTTTAAAGGTTTCTTAGTTTAAAGGTAGAAAACTATACTGTCAATATAGTGAATATCAGTTCGAGTCTGATAGAAATCGTATATAAACAAAGTTTTGGTTGCATTTAATTGGGTTAAGCCCTCTTAATAGCCTTAAAAAAAGAAAAGAAAATAATGTTCAAACTCAATAAAAAAAAGGCTAAGCTAATAGAAAAACCTAAAGAAGGGTTTAAATATCTCAAATCAAGAAATTCTTTAATACCCCTCTCTACACACGATTATAAAATTATGAAAGTTTATTATCTTTAGAAACTTTAATTATTTTAGAGTTTTCAATTCTATTAAATTCGAATTTAAAAGAGTTAGGTTATTTAAATGGTAGAAGATGAACTGGATTAATCGCTCCCTTTGGGTGGGAGAAGAAGCGTGTTCGAGTCGCGCCTACCATAAAATATTTAATATCATTTCATTTACTAAAATTAGTATAATTTAATATAAATATATAATATTCATTATAAGGTGTTATGGCAGAGTGGTTATTGCGGGGTACTGTTAATACCTTATTCAGAGGTTCAATTCCTCTTAATACCTAAATATTAATTTAATAGTATTATTTGTAAAAAAGTGTATATAAATTTTAATAGTTTTATTATTTGTAAATAAAGTGTAGGAGAAAGGATAATAAAAAGGAGGAGGGGATTATTTATATTTAAATTAGAAATACCAAGTTTATAATAGAAATGGGGGAACATATGAGGTTTAACTAAACCTAATAGTTTCTTTCTGGATTTACTTTGTATATAGATTCTATATCTAGAAGATTTTTGTATATTACAATCCAAATTGAAATTATTTTCAAGTACTTTAATAAGAATATATTGTTCTTCTAAAGTGAAGGATTCAGTACATAGAACAAGTCCATTAGATCCAATCATTTTAGTTCCTTCATCCATAATCCAATAGGCTAACCCTACTGGAGTCAAGTATTCATCTAAGTTTGTAGGTACTACTTTAGTATCTTTTATACCATTAAATTTATCAAATAAATTCCAATAGTAATTAAAACAGGGTAGAGTTAAAGTATGAAATCTTATATTTTGGTATTCTTTACCTGGTCTAGATTTAAGAGTAATAGTTTAAATTCTTGGTCTAGAACTACAATAATCTTCAAATAAAGAATATAGATGTTCAATACAGATTCTATTTTTAATAGATTGTTTAAATTCAAGTCTCGAATTAGCATTGTTACTTCTTTTATTTACATACTAATCTCCTAGTAAATTTCCAATAATAATTTAATCCAAGGAGTATGGTACTGTTAAATAAGCTTTCGAAGAAGTTCTATATGTTCTAGAAAAATTATCTATATTTATATTATTTCTCATTAGTGATTATTTAATTAATTATTAGTGATAGTGTCTAACGGTAATGAGAATTTAAATCTTTATCCGCTTTGAAAAATTTAGAATAATTTATTTTTTTAATTAAAAAATTTTACATTTATTATAATTTTGTATAATTTTTATCAATTTAATATAAAAGAAGGGGGGGGTGAGGAATAAAAATAAGAGAGAGAGAGGGGTAAAATAAAGAAAGTAAATAAATTATTAAGAAATATTTAAATTAAAAGAAGTGAATATCAAAAAATTTTTATAAAATCTAACTTTGCAAACATGTTGAAATTTTGGTAAACAATCTCCTCTTAAGCAGGAGTGGAAGTAATTCCTTAAGAGTTCGAGTCTCTTTGTTTGTAAGAAATGTTTCAATGATAGTGTTCATTTTTAATAAATATATTTATATTTATTTACTATGCGATATAGTGTAAAGGTTCGCACGACAGTCTCATAAACTGCAAGTTTTGGTTCAAACCCAAAATTCGCACATTTATTCTATTATTTCTAATTTACCTAGGTCTTTTAGTATAATGGTTAGTACATTATCCCTTCACGATAATAGTACCAGTTCGAATCTGGTAAAGACTACAAAAGAAATAACCTATAAATATTAATTATTAGGGATACGACATTTTACGTATAATCCGAAAAATGAATTTTAAATGATAAAGATTTATACTTCATATTTGATCTTGATTAGAGGAATAGTAATCATTTGGAAAGATAAGGCAATTGCTAATTGTTCTGGGGCAACTCTTGGGTGTTCGAATCGCCTCTATTCCGTAGCCTCAACATTAAATAAAGGATAACCCCTTAATTACCTCAGTATAAATTAGGGGGATTAAAGTGAAACTGAGATTCTAAAGATTACATAATCTATGTAATCATCTTCAATATCAAAAGTTTTATAGTGTAAATACAATTGAAAAGCTATTTCAGCTTTACATAATAAAGAATCATAAAATTATTTAAATTCTTTTTAAATTTAGGATAAGCATCAGCTACCTTATAATCATTCTAAAAAATTCATAAAATCTATTTCAATTTTAACTGGTTTAGAGTTATCTTGAAGCATAGGGTTCTTAAATAAGAATTCACCCATAATTATATTAAATATATTAGGATTTAATTTGTTAATAACAGTTATAAAAAGCATATTTAGAAAATATAAATTTTAGCAGGAATGGTTACCTTATAGCAGGAATTAAACCTTTTGATTAAAATTTGACTATTCATCTACTTTTAAATTTTTATATCTTTTCTAAATTTTAATAATCTTTTCTTAAAAGAAGGTAAAATTTACATTAATGTAAATTGATTCCTTCTAAAGGTACTATAAATTTTTTTATATATTCCTGCTAATATAATATTATTAAACAATGTTAAAACTTTTACAATTCCTTTTCAAATCATTAGCATCTATCTTTTCTAAATTAGGTGCAAAGCACACATATTACATAGTTATCTTAATAAAGTATATTAGAAAAAATTAATGAAATATAAGATTATTTCTAAATACTTATAAATTTATTTAACCCTCCTATACTTATAAGCTATTTAACTTATATGCGTATAGCGGTTTAATTACGTACGTATATATTACATATAAATTAAAAATAATTTCTTATAATAATTAAACTAAAAAAATTAAATTGGGAGATTGTCATGAAATTAATAAAAAGAAATAAACAGTAAAAATTATCTTAGAATTAAAAAATCAAGCAATTGAAACTAAATATAAAATTGTAACAGCTGATAAAATTAAGGATGCTAATAGACAAATTGAGAAAGCTCCCTAAAAAGGTAAATTTCTGCTTTATTCATATCAGGATTTACCTAAGGAAGCTTTCATAAAGGATTAAATTATTTCTAATTTATATAAAATTCAGGACGGATAAGAGAACTTATTTAGATAATAAGGAAAAAGTAACGACCAATCTATAAAAAGGAATGAACCCACTGCTAGAACTTAATGTGGAATTGGAATAATCATAAATATTCCAGAATATTTAAATAGGTTTAAATAAATTTTAGGTAATAATCTAAAGAATATGTATAGCTATTATTTGACCTGATAAAAATAATTGCTATAAGTGATTTTATAATGTTATATAAAATATAAAAATAAGATGAAAACCTTTCATAAACTTATATTAAAAACAACTGATTAAAAAAAGGAAAACCTCAGATTAGAGTAAAATTCTAAATATTAATTCTCTTTTAACAACAAATTCAGGATATTTTATAGATTCTCAATATAAATAAGGTTAAATAACAATTGTGCTTAACAAGTAAAATATAGGCATAGTTAATATATAAAGATATAGTTAATATTAAGGTAATATAAAATTTTTGTTCCTCAAATTTAGTTTTATAACTTTACTGATATCTAATTTTCCTCTCTAAGATAAGATTCAGAACTAAAGTTCTTTAGTTTAATAAGGAGGAGATTTAAATATTAATTTGTTTTGTTCACACGTGAGATCTCATTTATCAAACTAAGTTTAATTTCGTATATATATATATTAAGGAGAAGCATTATTAAGATAAAGTTAAAATTAGCTTTTACTTAAGCTATTTACATTGATTAAATGAGTAATAATTCTTAATGTAAAAGCGAATCTTTGTTTTAAATATCAAAAAATTTACTAGTTAATTTAATAAAATATACTTGTACAAATAATAAATCTAAATGAAAACGTGATCTTGTTAATGGCAATTGTATAAATTTTAAATCTGGTTATTTAAAGTTATAGCATCTAATAGGCCTTTACTTAGTTATTTATTATTAACTATTTATTAGTATTAGCTAATTTTGTGATATATACTCTTATTACTTGTTGTAAAGTAAAATAAGGTAAAACAGATTTAGACATTATAAAAATTAAATAGATTATAGCTAATAAAGCAAAAGATAATTGATTTACAAAATAAAATGGAATTAATTGTGGCATATATAATTTATTTATTCTTTCTTTGGCTCTTTAATGAACTATCTCTACTGTATTTAAATATCAATAATATTTAATAAGTATAAGATAAATAATAATTTATATCTTTATTGTTCTATAAAATATATACTTATTTACCTTTAAATGAGATAATTAGGGTTTATTTAAAAAAATTTTTTATTAAATATTATTATTATTAAATAATATTACTTTACTTATATTATATGCTGTTAACTTTTAAAAATCTTGTGACTCTTATTAAACTTTAGGAATCTTTACGTTACTAAGTACAGAAATATAGAATAATCCTAAATTTAAATTTTATTTTTATTAGAAACTATTCTAAGTTTAAGTTATTATTCATTATTAATAATAAATGTAGAGATAATTATCTCTACACTTTTACTCTTAAAGTGCTAATTATTATTATTATTAAAGATAAATATAAAAGTAGTTAATTTAATTTTTTAAATAAAAAAATTTTTAAGGCAAAAATAAATAATAACATAAGAATTAAAAATAAATAAGGGTTAAGTTTACAGATGGTTCTGTAGTAAACCTGCAAAGTTTAAAGAATAAAAGGTTCAATTCCTTCTTAACTCTTTTATACTAAAATTCTCTTAGTTCAATGGTTAGAACATCATTCTTCTAAAGTGTTAATTTTGGTTCGAGTCCAAAAGAGAATAAATAAAAAGATAAATCTTAATTAGATTTAAAATAAAATATTGTCACAGTGTAAAATACTAATTTATAAATATTACATTTTTAATTAGTATAGGATAATAAAATTAGACTTATTTATTTAAAAATTAAATTTGTAATAAACTTATATATGTCTTAACTTAACTTAATCATGATTTTAGATCATATTGTTTGTAGTATTAAGTATGAATATCTATATAACAATTATTCTAATATTTATATTTCACATAGAAAATTAAGAATAGATTATAATAATTCTATAATTTATATAATAACTTTATGATAAATAATTATTTTTTGACTATTGTTAATGTATTAATTAATTTAATTGATGTATTGGCAATTATATTACCTATGTTATTATCAGTAGCTTTTATGACAATAATAGAAAGAAAACAATTAGCTGCGCACCAAAGAAGAGTTGGACCCACAGTAGTAGGTTATTATGGAATATTACAACCTTTTGCGGATGCTTTAAAATTAATTTTGAAAGAAACTGTAATACCTAGTCAATCTAATAAAGTTTTATTTTATTTAGCCCCTGTTTCTACATTAATATTTAGTTTATTAGGATGGGGAGTAGTGCCATTTGGTCAAGGATTAACTTTATTTGATTTTTCATTAGGAATTTTTTATACATTAGCATTATCTTCATTAGGTGTATATGGTATTTTATTTGCTGGATGGTCAGCTAATTCAAAATATGCCTTTTTAGGATCTTTAAGATCAACTGCTGCTATGATATCATATGAATTAATTTTAAGTTCAGCTATTTTAATTATTATTTTATTAGCAGGTTCATTTAATTATTCAACTATTATTGAAGTACAACAATCTATATGGTTCATAGTTCCATTAGCACCTGTGTTCATATTTTATTTTATATCTATTTTAGCTGAAACAAGTAGAACACCGTTTGATTTACAAGAAGCTGAATCTGAGTTAGTTGCAGGTTTCTTCACAGAACATTCATCAGTTCCTTTTGTATTTTTCTTCTTAGCAGAATACTCATCAATAGTGTTATTTAGTTGTATAACAGCTATATTATTCTTAGGTGGATATAATTTTCCAGAAATAATAGTTAATGGTTCATTTATAAATCTTCAATCTATTATTTTAGGTTTAAAAACTTGTATTTTCTGTTTCTTGTTTGTTTTATTTAGAGCTACTTTACCTAGATTAAGATATGACCAATTAATTTCTTTATGTTGGATTAACTTATTACCTATAGCTGTAGCCTTTATTATATTAGTACCTAGCATATTAATAGCATTTGATATAGCGCCTTACTAATATAATATTTACTTTTCTTAATTGTATTTAAGATTCTATAATTTTCTAAATTAACTTATAACAGATTTTATTAATAATTACCGATAAATTCTGTTTACTATTAATTATCCCTCCAATTATTATTATTTATTTAAAGTTAAATTAGGTAAATTTAGCCTTTTATTAAATATTCACAAAATACTTAAAAGAAGTTAATTAAATATCTGTATATTGTACATAAAAATTATATAAAAATATAATTACTTAAGTTTATTATTATTGTTTTTAATATTTGACAAAGCCTATAATTTAAGGGTAGAATGTTATCTTGATGAGATAATCGTAGAAGTTCAAATCTTCTTGGGCTTATATTTAACAATTATTACCTATAATTCAATTTAAAATTAATAAGAAGAATTATTGTTACAGTGAATACAAATTAGATTTTAAACTATAATCTTATATAGCTTAAAAATTAAATAAAAATTTTATATTTTAGCCAGTGATTATAATAACTGCTAATTTAATTATTATTAATATTTTTTTTTTTTTATTAATTATTAAATTTAATTATATAATTATAAATATAAATTAATTAATTATGAGATTACTTAAAAGTCATTCTTTACTTAGATTATATAATTCTTATGTAGTAGATTCACCTCAACCTTCTAATATTTCCTATTTATGGAATTTTGGATCATTATTAGCTACTTGTTTAGTAATTCAAATTTTAACAGGATGTTTTTTAGCTATGCATTATCAACCACATGTAGATTTTGCTTTTAATAGTGTAGAACATATTATGAGAGATGTTAATAATGGTTGGTTAATTAGATATATTCATGCTAATGTTGCTTCTTTCTTCTTTATTTTTGTATATGGTCATATTGGTAGAAATATTTATTATGGTTCATATAAATCACCTAGAGTTTTAGCTTGGTCAATTGGAGTAATAATTTTAGTTTTAATGATGGCTATAGCTTTCTTGGGTTACGTAGATAGCCCCAAATGGTTTTATAGAAGTATTTTTTATGTTATTTATTTTAATTTCATATCTTATATTATACAAAATTCAATTAATGAACTTAAGGCAGGGTACATTATGAGAAATACAAAATATAATAAATTAAATTCTCAAACAAGAGACATTTTACAGAACCCTAAGATTAGAAGTTATAGTACAAGTTCTACTTCAAATAGAAGTGATGAATATCCTTGTTCAGAAAAATTAATTACAATAATTAGAGAATTAGGATTAAGTCCAATATATTATTACGAAGATCTAGATTTAAAAATTACTAGAAAACAAATATTAAATGAAACTAAAGGTTTAAGCGGTATATACATGATAGTTAATTTAATTACTGAAGATTACTATATAGGTTCCGCTGCTACTAATAGATTTTACCCAAGATTCAGTAACCATCTAATTTATTTTAGAGGAAGTAAAATAGTTAAATTAGCAGTAAAAAAATATGGGATAGAAAATTTCGCTTTTGTTATATTAGATTTATATCCTAATATTGTTAATAAAGAAAATAATAAAGAATTGATAGATTTAGAAGACAAATATTTAAAATTATTATTGCCTAATTATAATATTTTAACTGAAGCTGGATCTAGCTTTGGTTATAAACATACTGAAATCACTAGACAAAAAATGAGAGATAATTATAGTGATGAAAGAAGAGAAATAATAGGTAATTTAAACAGAGGTAAAAAGTTTTATCCAGAAACAATAGAAAAATTGAGAGAAAAGGCTTTGAATAGACCTCCTATGTCTGATGAAACTAAAAAAAAATGTATCACCAATACAAGACCTGTAGTTTTATATAATCTTAATGGGACTGTATATGGAAAATTTCCTACTATTTTAGATGCAGCTAAATCTATAAACTGCTATGAAAAAACTATTAGAAGAGCCTTAAAAACAGAAAAAAAGTTAGTAAAAAGACAATGGATAGTTAAAGATTTGAATCCTAGTAATAAAAAATAAAATTTTTATTTTCTAAAATTTTTTATAAGTGGAGAAAAATTTAAATTCTTTTCCTGTTAGACACTATCGATAATTAGACTTTATTAAAATAAACTAATGTTTTCAAGAATTAGAAAATTGATTTTTAATTATAATAAACTTCAAAATTTAAAATGGACTAAAAAAGGGTTATATTTATATATTTCGTATCTAATTATAGTAATACAAGTTATAGTTTCACATCCTGTATATAAATTAGTAAGATATTCGTTTGAAATAATATTAATATTATATATTGCATTATTTACTTTCTTAAACTTCGATTTAGAAATAAATAGTTTAGATAATATTAATAAATCTATAATAGATCTACACAAAAATGTAATAAGATACATTAGAGAGAAATTAAATGATTTATTGAATGAACAAATAATTTCACAAACAAATGATTTAGAAGTGTTACCTATTAAAACAGAAGAAATCTCTTATGAATCTAATGTTATTAAAGATAATACAATTTATAAATCTGATCTTAATAATTCAAATATATGGTGGTTTAGTATTATAACTATAGTAGTTCTTTCGGGAATTGTAATTTATTATTATCCGGATATCTTAAATTATTTTAAAAATTTCAATAATGATTTAGATGGTGATTCTGATATATTAGCTCCAGATTCTCCGATTACGGATTCTCCAAAAGAATCAGATTACTTTAAAGATCCTTCTAAATTAACTCCAAAAGCGTCTAGATCAAAACCATTAAATAAAAACACCCCTCCTCCAATTTAACATTTTTATAGAAATTTTTGTTTTCATAAAAGGAACAAGAAAATTTATTTTTCTTGATTTTCTTAATAAAAAGAAAATGTTAAAAAATCCCTGCCTTAAAGTATTTATTAACTAATTTTCATTCTATTAAATCATAGTCCCACAAGTAAGAATCTTTTTGCAATCTTCATAGAAAAATTAAGATTAAAGTGGTATGTCTCGACGGAGATATAGAATAATCTTAAGATTATTTGGCGATATTAGTGAAAACGATTAAAGAAGTTTAAACTTTCAGATCGTCGGTTATATGAATGATCGCGACAGACTGGGTCACTAATGGGTGTCTGAAATGATGCTTAATGCACAGTCGGAACTTTTAGTTAGTATTAATTTAACTAATAGAATAAACGAATTTAAAGTTATTCTAGCTTTCTATGGATATTGTCCGTATTAAGTAAGTTTGTACGTGCTACCTTATGGTCAAATGAGTTTATGGGGTGCCACAGTTATTACTAATTTATTAAGTGCTATCCCTGTTTTTGGTCAAGATTTAGTTGAATTAATTTGGGGAGGATTCTCAGTATCTAATGCTACATTAAATAGATTTTTCTCATTACATTATATCTTACCATTTTTATTAGCAGCTTTAGCTTTAGCTCACTTAATAGCTATTCATACACATGGGTCAAATAATCCTAATGGTATATCGTCAAATGGTGATAGATATGCAATTCACCCTTATTATATGTTTAAAGATCTTATTACTATTTTATTCTTCTTCTTAGCTTTATCAGTATTGGTTTTCTATTATCCTAATTTGTTAGGACATAGTGATAATTATATTGAAGCTAATCCTATGAGCACACCTGCAAGTATTGTTCCAGAATGGTACTTATTACCATTCTATGCTATTTTAAGATCAATTCCTAACAAATTATTAGGAGTATTAGCTATGTTTGGATCATTATTTATCTTATTAATATTACCTATTGTAGATGTCTCAAGACAAAGAGGAAGTCAATTTAGACCCGCTATGAAAGTAGCTTTCTGGTTCTTTGTATTTAATTTCTTCATCTTAATGTGGATTGGAGCTCAACATCCAAATGAACCTTTTGTATTTATTGGACAAGTATCTACATTCTTCTATTTTGCATGGTTTGTATTAATTGTTCCTATTATAGGTTTAGTTGAAAATACTTTAATAGATATAGCTACAGAATAATAGTATAAATAATTCTAAATCCTTTATTAATATTTTCATATTTAAATCTCTTATGTAAAACCCCACCATATTTAATCTTAAATATATAAAAATGATTTTACAAAAATAATAATTTAATCAATCATTAAAAATATATTTAAAAGAAATATATAATATAATTATATTCTTAAGCAATCTACTAAAAACATAAATATGATGTGTTTTATTAAATATAATAATATGTATTAATTATATGTCAATATATAATAATAATATTATTATTCTTACAAAAAAAATAATTTATAATGTGTTTATAGTTATTTTAATCTTTATTACTGTATGTAATCTTCGTAGTATGTTATTTTATTTTAATTTATAATTTTGGTCTAATTTCATTTATCATGATTAAATCACATAATTTTCAATTTTTCCCTTATCATTTAGTAGAAATGTCTCCATGGCCTATAGTATTAAGTTTTGCTTTATTAAATTTAACTATTGGAGCAGTAATGTTTATGCAAGGTTACTATTCTGGAGATCTTATTTTAGAATTAGGATTTATCTTAACTTTAGGTGGTATGGCTTTCTGGTTTAGAGATGTAGGTAATGAAGCAGCTTTAGGAGGACATCATACAAAACAAGTTAAAAAAGGATTAGAAATAGGATTCTTACTTTTTGTTGTTAGTGAAGTTTTTGCTTTCTTAAGTATTTTCTGGGCTTTCTTCCATGCTAGCTTATCTCCTGCCATTGAAATAGGAGGAGTATGGCCACCTCAAGGTATAACTCCCTTAAATCCTTTTGCTATACCATTATTAAATACTATATTATTAGTATCTTCAGGAGCTTTTGTTACTTATGGGCATCATGCTTTAATAAATGGAAACAGAAAAGATACTTTAAGAGGATTAGAATTAACTGTATTATTTGCAGTTCTTTTCACTTTCTTACAATATTTAGAATATGCTAATTCATCATTCTCAATATCAGATTCTGTATTTGGGAGTGCTTTCTTCTGTTCAACAGGTTTACATGGTATTCATGTAATAGTTGGAACTATATTTATCGTAGTACAATTAGTTAGAACTATAAATTATCATGTTACAAATACTCACCATCAAGGTTGTGAATCAGCTATTTTATATTGGCATTTCGTGGATATAGTTTGGTTATTCTTATTTATTTCTGTATATTACTGGGGAGGATTATAATCTAATTATAATTAACACAAATAATGTTAATTACTCCTTATTAGTAATAGTTTTCTTTAATTTTACTTTACCTGATTATATTTAAATCCCCATTTTTATTATTATAAAAAATAAGTAAACTCAAAACTTATTAAAATTAAAAAGTAAAAAAAAAAAAAAATTAGTTTGTAATTTACTTTTTCAATTCTTTATTAAAATAATTAGATTTCTAAATGTAAAATTATTTAGATAAAGAATTAGATTTATTAAATGTCCTTAAGGGTAATAAAGCTTTTATTTTACTTATGAATCTATCAATATTATTATTTTTAACCGGTATTTTAGGATTTATTTTAAATAGAAAAAATATAATCTTAATGATTATTGCTATAGAGATTATGCTTCTTGCTGTAACTTTATTAGTTTTAATTAGTTCATTTGGATTTGATGATAACATAGGACAAACTTTCAGTATTTATATTATTTCAATAGCTGGAGCTGAATCAGTGATAGGTTTAAGCATTTTGGTAGCTTTTTATAGATTAAGAGGAAATATATCTATTAGATCATAAAATTATTATGTATTTATCAATTTTAATTTTCCCTTTATTAGCGTCTTTTGTATCTGGTTTTATGGGTAGAAAAATAGGTATAACAGGATCACATATTATTACATGTACTTGTTTGTCTATTTCTTCTTTATTAGCTACAATAGCATTTTATGAAGTTGGTATATGTGGATCACCAGTATCAGTTTATTTATTTAATTGGATAGATTCAGAATTTATGTCTATTTCATGGGAATTCTTATTTGATCAATTAACTGTTTCTATGTTTATTCCTGTATTATATATATCAACATTAATTCATATTTATACAACTTCTTATTTAGCTGAAGACCCTCATAATCAAAGATTCTTCTCTTACTTATCTTTATTCACTTTTTTTATGTTATTATTAGTTTCTGGTGCTAATTATTTTGTTATGTTTATAGGTTGGGAAGGTATTGGAGTAGTTTCTTATTTATTAATTAACTACTATTTTACTAGAATTCAAGCCAATAAAGCAGCTATATTAGCTTTAACAATGAATAGAGTAGGAGATATGGGATTAAGTATAGGATTCTTTGCAATATTTGCTTTATTTGGGTCTGTTGATTATTCTACAATTTTTAGTTTAGCGCCATTTATGAATGAAACAGCTATAACTGTTATAAGTTTATTATTGTTAATGGGAGCTATGGCTAAATCTGCTCAAATACCATTACATTCTTGGTTACCTGGTTCTATGGAAGCTCCAACACCAGTTAGTGCTTTATTACATGCTGCTACTCTAGTTACAGCAGGTTTATATTTATTAATCAGATCTTCTGCTATATTAGAATTCAGTCCGACTGCTTTATTAGTTATTACTTTAATTGGAGCTAGTACAGCTTTCTTTGCAGCTACTTGTGGATTAGTACAAAATGATTTAAAAAGAATAATTGCTTTCAGTACAATATCTCAATTAGGTTATATGGTAATGGCTGTAGGTTTAAGTCAATATAATGTAGCTTTAATGCATGTAGTTAATCATGCCTTCTTTAAAGCATTATTATTCTTAGGAGCAGGAGCAGTTATTCATAGTTTCGCTGATGAACAAGATATTAGAAAAATGGGAGGTTTAATAAAATTCTTACCATTTACTTATACAGCTATGTTAGTAGGATCTTTATCATTATTAGCTACTCCTTGGTTAACAGGTTTCTATAGTAAAGATTTAATAATAGAATTAGCTTACGGACAATACAGTTTTTCAGGAATTTATGCTTATACATTAGGAAGTTTAACAGCAGGATTAACAGCTTTTTATTCATTCAGATTAATAAGTTTAGTATTCTTAACTGTTCCAAATGGTATTAAAAATGTTTATTTAAATTCTCATGAATCTAACTTTGCTGTGGTTATTCCTTTATTTATTTTAGCTTTATTTAGTATATTCTTTGGATTTGTTTTATCTGATTTATTTGTTGGAGTAGGTTCAGATTTCTTTGCTAATTCTATTTTTGTTAATCCTAATAATATCTCTATTATTGAAGCTGAATTTAGTTTACCTTTAATAATTAAATTATTACCTACTATATTATCTATATTTGGTGTTACAAGTGCTATCTTATTATATCACGTGTATCCAAACTTTATTATTAATTTAACTGAATCTGCTTTAGGTAGAAAAATTTATACTTTCCTTAACGGTAAATATTTCTTTGATGTAATTTATAATTCTTATTTTATTTCAGCAGGATTATTAACTGGTAATACAATATCTAAAGTCTTAGATAGAGGAGTAATAGAATTATTAGGTCCTTATGGTTTAGCTTCTGTATTAGAAAATACAGCAAATAATATAGCTAAATTAGATACTGGAGTTATTACTACTTATTCTTTATATATAACTATAGGAATATTATCATTAGCATTCTTAGTATTCGCACCTTTATTATTCGATACATTTATCATATCTGAATTTAGATTAATTGTTATCTATATTTCAGCTTTATTCTTTTCTTTATTACCTAGTTTCTCTCATAGACATTAACTTACAATATAGATTTTTAACTGATGTTAATATGTAATTTATAATTAACCTATAAATTGATATAAATTAAAATTATGCTTTAAAGTATAATAAATTCTACATTTAGGAAATAAACACACACAACAAATAACAAAACATAAACAAAGAAAAAAATGTTAACTTTATTATTAATTACTCCCATAATAGGTTCTCTATTTATTTTATCTATCCAAGAAAATTCTTTAAATAGTAATTCTAAAATGAGAACTATTGCTATTACCACTTCTTTAATTAATTTCTTAATTTCTATTTTCTTATGGTTAAATTTCGATTCTAATACAACTCAATTTCAATTTGTTTCTGAATTTGATTACTTAACTTTTGGGCATTTAAATTTTGGTGTTGATGGAATCTCTTTATATTTTGTATTATTAACTACTTTCATTACTCCTATTGCTATCATTTCTAATGCTTATAACATTAATTCTAACTTGAAATTCTTTTTAATCTCTTTCTTAATTTTAGAAACTTTACAGTTAGCTTTATTTTTAGTATTAGATTTATTATTATTTTATATATTCTTTGAAAGTGTATTACCTATTTTATTTATAGTAATAATTGTTTATGGATCTGGAGAATTTAGATTTAGATCAGCTAATTTATTTTTCTTATATACATTATTTGGATCTTTATTTATGTTATTAGCTATTTTACAAATTTTTAATTTAGCGGGTACTACAGATTTCCAATTATTATCCTTAGTTGAAATTAATGCTGATGCACAAAAAATTTTATGGTTAGCCTTTTTCTTAGCTTTTGCTATAAAAACTCCTTTATGGCCTTTTACAGGATGGCTATATAGAGCTCATGCTGACAGTCCTTTAGCAGGATCTATTTTATTAGCTGCTACTATATTAAAATTTGCTACCTATGGTTATATAAGAATATTAATTAATTTTTTACCTGATGCTACAAATTATTTTGGTCCTTTAGTTCAAACTATTGCTATTATTACTTTAATTTATGCATCTTTAACTACAATTATTCAACAAGATACTAAAACTCTTATTGCTTATTCAAGTATTGCTCATATGAGTGTAGTTATTTTAGGTTTATTCTCTAATAACATACAAGGTATCGAAGGTGCAATTTTATTAGCTTTAGCTCACGGTTTTGTTTCTCCAGCTTTATTCATTTGTGTAGGTGGAATTATTTATGAAAGAACAGGTACTAGAATTATTAAGTATATTAGAGGTTTAGTTACTTATATGCCTATTTTCACTATTTTATTCTTTATATTTACATTATGTAACACAGGTATACCTTTAAGTTTAAATTTCTTAGGGGAACAATTATCTTTAATTGGAATATGGGAAGTTAACCCTATATTATCAGCATTAGGAGCTACAGGTATAGTATTATCTGCATGTTATTCTATATTCTTATACAATAGAATATCATACGGAACTTATTCACCTAATATGAATAATGTAATTGTATTAGATATTACTAGAAGAGAATTTATTATTTTAATTTCTTTATTAATACCTACAATATTGTTAGGAATATATCCTAATGTAATATTAGATTCAATACATATATCAGTATCAATTATATTATATAATTTATAAAAATAAGGATATAATTATCAGTATAATAATAACTTAAATATTTATCAATTCTTTTTGTTATGAGTTTATTAATTCATTAACTGAATTACATTATTTTATTTAGTTTATCCCCTCCTTATTTATTAAGTAAAATTAATTATTATTTTAAGAATTAATCAATTTCTCTATTAGATAGTGTTATTTTCTCATATAAGTTTATCATTGAAAATGTTTTTTTATTATAAATATATATCTTCTATAAAATAGATATATAAAAGTATGAGCTGACAATAATATTTATTTATATTAAGGATACAAATTAATATTAATATAATTAAATTTTATTCAATACTAAAAATTTATAAAGTATTTATACTTTTCAGCTTTCATATTAATAATTTATATATTGTATAGTATCCCGTATATTAACATTATACTTATGGTATTTAAATGAATTATTAAGTAAGTAAATAAAGTATATATAATATGTTATGTATTATTGAATTAAAATTATTCACTTTATTTATATTTTTTCGAATATATTTAAATAAGTTAGAAAAATAACTCAAAATTTAGTAAATAAAAATGGAAAATAATCAAAGAAAAATAGGGAAAATAATTCCTTTATTCTATTCAAGTTTAAAACAAAAATTGTCTTTATCAATGTCTACGAATCCAAAATATAAAGGAACAGAACAGAATCCTTCATATGTAATAGGAAATTTTAATAGTTTGTTTAAAAATAACTCTAAAACAAAAATGATATTTTTCAGAAGAAAATTAAAAAGTTTACAAGTTTACAGTAAACAAATAAAAAATTACCAAAACTTAAGTAATTCCTTAGATTTAGTAAATGTAACAAAAGAGCAATTAAACACACAATCTAAAATAAATATAAATACAAAATTAAATTATATAGGTCAAATTAATAATAATATGGTAAATAAATATATTGATAATAATATAGTTAATAATATAAAATTTCCTTTAAATTTTCTAGTTAATAATAATACTAATAATAATATTAAAATAGCTAATTATATTAGATTAATTAGTAAATATTACCCTGATTTAGCTGCAAGTAAAAATAATTTATATAAATTTAATTTAAATAATACAAGATTATTAAAAAATATATATACTTTATTACATTCAGCATTTGTATCAATGCAGTGTTTAATAAGTCAACCTAGAATATCTTATATAAATGATAAAATCTTTATTCAATTATTTTTTTATCCTGATGTTAAATTATCTCAGTATATGAAATCAAGAGGTATTAAAAATATAATAGCTAAATTAATGACAAAGTTAGACTATAAAACTAAAAAAGAGTTAACTAAATCATTTAAATCGACTTATTTTAATAATAAACAAAAAATGATTGAATTATTTAATAAATTAAGTTTTAATGATCAAAAAGAAGTAATAAGGAATTTAACTATGCCATCAAAACAAATTAAAAAAATAATTGATATAATAATAAAAAGAAATGAATCATTAGAAATGTCAGACGAAAAAGCTCAAAAAAAAATAATAAGATTATTTAATAACGCCTTTTTTAAAAATAAAAAACCTATTCATTATTCTGAAGATAATAATATCAATAAATTACAGAATAATTCTATGTTCTTAAATATTTTTAAGAATAAATTAAAGATTCTTTCACAATTATTAAGTAAAATTTTTAATAAACCTGTGCAATTAGAATTAATTAGATTACATTATCCTTTCTATGATCCTAATATTATTGCTAATTTATTGTCTTATTTTGCTGAAAATTTAAAGATTAGAAGATTATTAAGTAAAATATACAAATCTGCTCTAATTACTAAACCTACTGCTAATATTCAAAGAAAAAGATTTTCTGTCGTACCTGGTTATTTAACAGGATTAACTATAAAATTTGCAGGAAGATTTCCAACACAAAAAATAGTGCCAAGAAAAACAGTAAAAACAGAAAAAATAGGTAGTTTAGCAAGAAAAAAAGCAGTATTGGTTGAAACAGCCAGATTTTCAAATAAAAATAGAAGAGGATCATTTAGCATATCTGTATCTACAGGTTTATATTTAAGTAATTTTTTAAAATAATGGGATAAGTTTATATAACTGATATTATCTGTATTAAAAATTTAACTTTAGAAAATTAAATTAGCTAATAATCCCCTATAATAAAATTCTTCGCAAGTAATAGCGATTAAATACTTATAAATCTTATTTTTATAAGTACGTAAATATATGTATAATAAAAATTTGTTTAATTTATACTATATTATTTATGTTTTTATTGATTTATGTTCATTAAGAACTCTGCCTTTATTTATCCTAAATTTAGGTCACAAATTCGAGGTAAAACCTACTTAAGTATTAGTAGAAATATTAATATTTAATGCATTCAGCCTTTAGTTGTAATATTTTATAGTATTCCGAACGGTAAAACGTAGGCATATAAGTTTATATTTTTATATATGAAAAATTTGTTATTAAACATTTTAGCTTTTGGTACTATTCTTTCTAGTTTATTAGTTATAACTTCAACTAATCCTGTGTTAGCAGTTATTTTTTTAATATCAGTTTTCTTTAATGTTGCCGGTTATTTAATCTTATTAGGAGTAGAATTTATTGGAATCTCATATATTTTATTATATGTTGGAGCTATTACAGTATTATTCTTATTTGTAATAATGATGATTAATATTAAATTAACAGATATTTTAGAAACAGGATCTCAATATACACAAAATTTCCCATTAGCATTAGCTATAGGTTCTTTATTTATTTATATAATCTTTACTGTATTACCTTTCCAAATTAATAATGTTTCTATTATTTCTATGTTCTTTGATTTTACTAATATTATTAATAGTTTATTCTTAACAGTTAATAATTCCTCTTTAGTAAATGTATTAACTACATTTAATCCTTCTATTGCTGATATTACTATTACTAACTTCTTACATATTGAAGCTATAGGACATAATTTATATACATATGGTGCAGCTTTATTATTAATTTGTAGTGTATTATTATTATTAGCAATGGTAGCTACTATATTTATTTCAAGAAAATCTAAATTCTAATATTATAGATACATTCATAAATATTTATTTAGTTACTACGCCAGAAAACTTGATAACTTAGTAGATATATTTTATAAGTAACACAAATCTAATATTTAAAACCCCCTCCAATTACTGCTATATAAGAAATTGTTATATTAATGTAATATTCTCAAGGTTTAAATAGTTTATTATAAAAGTATAAAGATAAATAAATTAAGAATTAATAATATTTATTATATTATGTCTTTATTTATAAGGGTATTTAAGATCTAATGATTTTTATTAGTTTATTAATATTAATTGTGGCTATTGCCATTCCTTCTATCAGAATGAATTTGTCTCCTAATTTATTTGTTAGGTTAACTGCTATTATATTTATTTACGCCGCAGGTTTATCTTTAAATTCCTTATATATTCAATCAATTGAATCAGGTTTAGGTATATATAGTGGTTTATTCCATGTAACTGTAACATCACAAATAATAGATATTTTTATATATATAACAGGTGCTTTAATATTAACAGCTTGGCCTATATTTAATAAACATCTATTAAAAAATAGTTACAAAAATAATTTTAATTTAGAATCAGATAAGTTAAGTTATGTAAGTAACCCAGCTACTGAATATTCTTTAATTGTAATATTTAGTAGTTTAGGATCTTCATTATTATTATCTTCATCAGATTTTATTTCATTGTATTTAAGTTTAGAACTTCAATCTTTTGGTGTTTATATCTTAGCTACTTTATATAGAGATTCTGAATCAGCTACTGCAGCAGGATTAAAATATTTCTTATTAGGTGGGTTATCATCTTGTGTGATACTATTAGGAATAGCTTTAATTTACTCATATTCAGGTATTACTAATTTTGAATCTTTATATAGTTTAAGTTCTGTTTTACATGCCTTTACATCATCTGAACAAGTATCATTAGGTATCACATTAGGAATTCTCTTTATAATCTTAGGATTATTATTTAAAATAGCAGCAGCACCTTTACATAATTGGGCTCCAGATGTATATGATAATAGTCCAACAATAGTAACAATATGGATAACTATAATGCCTAAAATATCTATAATATTCTTACTATTCGAAATAATAAATGGATTAAATTTATCAACTTCTCTATTAGTATTAGAGAATATTAATTTCTTACCTGGATTTTTCTTAAATTTTGCTAAATATCAGATAGTAGAAATTAAACATTTATTATTATTAAGTGCTTTATTATCTTTAATAATAGGTACTGTAGTTGGATTATCACAAACAAGAATAAAAAGATTATTAGCTTATAGTACTATTTCTCATGTTGGATTTATTTTAATTGCTTTAGCAATAAATTCTGCAAGTTCAATAGAAGCTTTATATTTCTATATAATTCAATATAGTTTAACAAATTTAAACGTATTCTTAATATTATTAGCATTCGGATATGTTATTAATAAAAATAATTTAATTAATAACAATTTAATTAATTCTGATATTAATTTTATATCACAATTAAAAGGGCAATTCTTCCATAATCCTATTTTAAGTTTAAGTTTAACTATATGTTTATTCTCAATGGCTGGTGTTCCTCCTTTAATTGGTTTCTTCTCTAAATACTATGTATTATATTCTGCTATCGATAGTCAATATTATTTAATAGCTATTGTAGCTATATTAACTAGTGTGATAAGTGCTTCTTATTACATAAAAATAATAAGAGTGTTACATACAGAAGAAACAAATATTAACACAAATACAACAGAAAGTAATGAATTAGTATTAAATAATTTACATAGTTTCTTAATATCTAGTTTAACATTAGGAATATTATTATTCTTAATTAAACCAACAATAATTTTAAATAGTGTACAGTTACTATCAATATTATTATTTGATAAATATAATATATCATGAATAGTAATATAATGACATTGTTTATTCTTGTTCCATTTTTAGCTTGTGTTTTATTAGTTTTAAATTTATTATTAGCTCCTAAAAATGCTTATGAAGCTAAAGCATCTGCTTATGAATGTGGTTTCTTAGCTATTGAAGGACAAACTAGATCTACTTTCCAAATTCATTTCTATATAGTGGCTATGTTATTCTTAGTTTTTGATTTAGAAATCTTATTATTGTTCCCTTTAGCTGTAACTTTATATCAAGTAAGTACATATGGGTTTGTAATAGGTTTAATCTTCTTCTTAGTATTAACTATAGGATTCGTATTAGAAATAGGGTCCGGTGCGATTTCTTTAGATACCTAAAAGTAGGAAAAAATAATATTTCCTCGTATAAAGAGAATTTTTATATTATTATATTCGATAAAGGGCTATATAGGATCTGTTATTGCTAAAGAACATTCAAATTTTAATAATTACTAATGAAAAATAATACAAACTTTAATAATTTCATAAGAGGATATAAAGTTTCTAGTAAAGCTTATTTAAGTATACCATATCATTTAGATGAAGTTATAATTGGAACTATGTTAGGAGACGGATCAGTAAATAAAACTGGTATTAATCACAATTCAAGACTTAGTTTTAAACAATCTATTAAAAATAGAATATATATAGATCATTTATACTCTTTACTTCAAAAATACTGCGGTGCTAGACCATTGTTACAATCTCATTTAGATAAAAGATCTAAAAAAAAGTATATACAAGTATAGGATTCCAAACTTTAAGATTACCTTGTTTCAATATTTATAATGAATTATTTTATAGATTTGATGGTAATAGATACATCAAAATAGTACCTTCTAATATATTAGAATTATTAACAGAAAAAGCTTTAGCTTACTGGATTATGGATGATGGTTATAAATTAAATGAAGGACTTTGTCTATGCACTGAATCCTTTACTATGGAAGAACAACAATTAATAATTAAAGTGCTTGAATCTAAATTTAAATTAGATTGTAGTATACATGGAGCTATTAGAAGAAAAAGAAATAAACTTGAAGTTTATATTAAAGGTAATTCTAGAGAGAGATTACTAAGCTTAGTTGGGCCTTATATTTTTCCCCATTTCTATTATAAATTAGATATTTAATTCTTTTATTTAAAACACCCCTCTATTTTACTTTATTTGCCTAATTTTTATATATTTTTATATATTTTTATATATTTTTATATATTTTTATATATATATATTTTTATAGGTGCTATATCTTTAACTAATACTCATGAATAATTTTATTTCCGTTTATTAAAATTTAATCTCTTATTTAAATTAATCCACCCTTCCTTTCCATTCTCTAATTAATTACAGAAAATTTTTAAATAGTTAAAATTCTAATATTATAAACTTAAAAGAAGTTCAGAATTTAATTAATTTAAGGAGAGGTGATCCGATTGGTAATGGTGGTTCTCTGTAAAAGAATTGGTCTTAGACCACATTAGGTTCGATTCCTAAACTCTTCAATTATGGATATAATATTATAAATAGGTAATAAATACAAGCTATAAAAATTTACTTAGACTATATAATAACATACTAATTTTAAGACTGTAGCATAATTGGTTAATGCAGTTCGCTCATAATGGATATTATAAGGGTTCAATTCCCTTCGGTCTTATTAAAAACAAACCCAATTTAATTAAAAAGGGTACTTATAAATTCAAAGTAAATTCAAAGAAATTAAACTAAATATTAGTGTAACAGAATTGATTTTCAAAGGTGATAATAATAATTAAAATATTAAGTATTATTAGAATTGATTAAGATAAATCTTACAATAATAAATAACACAATAAGTAAATCTTATTATAGAATATGCTAATATTCTCAAGATGCAAGTAAGACTGAAGATATATATTAATTTATACAATGAAAAATATAAATAAAAACGAGATCATAATTACTCAAGAAATGAGATAAGTTACTGTTGGTATGTAACTGGAAGAGGCTTGGTAACACAAAGGTTCTAAAAGTGCTAATATTGTATTTTGCCAATCAGATATAGAATTTATAGATCATCTTTATAGTATTTTAGTCTTTAGCAAGAACTGATCCTAAACTAATAAAACATGGAAAAATATAGTAAAACTTATTATTCATACAGATTTGGTACTTTCACTTTCCCATTATTGACATAAATATATCCTCACTGGTATATTAGAGTTAATGCAAGAAATAAAAAAAAAAGTTCTTCCAATGAACATCGATGAATTATTAACACCAAGAAGTTTAGCCTACTTGATTATATATGATAGTCATTATGATAAAAGAGATGAAATAATTAGAATTAGTACTGATTCATTTTTACCTAATGAAGTTCTCTTATTACAATCTATTTTAGAAGATAAATTTGATATAAGAAGTAAACTGCATTCTAAGGGTTATCCAAATCAATATAGAATTTACATACCTCATATAGATACTTTAAAGGTAAAATGGTTAATAGAACAACATTTACTTAAAAGTATGCTTTACAAAATAGGTAATGAATAAATTCTTAATTAATCCCCTATGTGGACACAAAAAATATAATATTTAAATTTTAATTTTAAAGGTAGTAATAAAATAATTTTATTACTATTATATATATCTAAAAATAACATATAAAGTAAAATATTATATAAGATAATATTTAATTAAAAGTATGCTTTATAAAATCGGAGAATAATAATAAAGTACGTTTAATATTTTATCCACTCTTATTTATCTCCCCCATTTCAAGAGTATTTCAATGGTATTACAAGGGTATTTGGTCGAGTCTGGTTTATGGCGCTCGTCTTGAAAACGAGTACTCCTAAAGAGTCGTCGGTTCAAATCCGACAGTGCCCGGGTTAAGAATAATTAAATTTTATGTTATTGATTAAATACATAATTTTATTATTAAATTATTCATATTCAATTTTTAAAAGAGATATAAAATATTGTGAAAACATATATAATAAGACAATTAATATTTAATTGTTTAAAATTTAGTAAGAATTTAATTTTGGTTCCGATTGAACGTTATTCAGTAGTTTTAAGACATGCAAATCGTTATTTCTGATAGTAAATTTAGGTTTATTCTAAGAAATAAGGTGTAGAGGTGAGTATAGTAAATAAGATACCCTATAAGTCTTCATAAATAGGAGATAATTAATCAGAAAAGAAAATAAAATTAACTTATAATTTAATGAGTATTTTCGCATTATATTGATATAACATTAAATTTATTTTAATGTGTTTAATTAATATAGTTATTACCAATATTAGTATTTTAATAATTATTTAATATATGACTATTTAAGCATATTAATAATTTTAAATAATGTGTTGGAAATAAATGATTAAGGTAAAATTAGCTATTTTATTTTAAAAGGAATTTTTCTGCTTTAGGATTCTATTTACTTTGATTATGATAGTTGGTAGTGGTAGAGGCCTACCAAGTCTACGATCAAAAGCCAAGTTTGACAGAACATATGGCCACATTGGGAGTGAAATACCCCAAGTAATATGAAATTACCTGCAGTCAAGAATATTAGTCAATGCTCGCAAGAGTGAACTAGCTAACTGAAATCTTAATTAAATATTAAGATAAGGTAAGAAAAAATAATGATATTATCTTACTATTAGTGTCGTCTAAATTTGGTGCCAGAAGACTCGGTAAGACCTTAGACGCGAACGTTAATCGTCATAATCAGGCGTAAAGGGTGTGTAGGCGGCTTTAAAAAGACATAATTTAAATTTAGCTTAAAAAATTATATTCCAATTAAAGCTAGAATCTAATAGAGGATAAGCTAAACAACATAATTAATTAGGATTGACAACTTATAATAATGTGGAGTACTAAAGGTTAAAGCTATTTATCTACTTCAGATTGACGCTGAGAAACGAAGGGGAGAATAAGAAACTTAGATTAGAGACCTAATTATCTCTCTCAGTCAACGATGAATGGTAGTTATTAAAATATTATAATAAATATAATTTATTATCTAGATATTAGTGACGAGGTTAACACGATGACCATTCCGCCTTGTTAGTAAGACTGCAAAGTTGAAAACAAAAAAATTAGTCGGTCTTGAAGCAAACGAAGTGAAGCATGTTATTTAATACGATAATCCGCGTAAAATCTTACCAGTTCTTGTATATTCTTATTAATATTTTTATTTTTAATTAAATAATTTCTTGTAAGAATACAGGTGTTGCATGGCTGTCGTCAGTCCGTGTCGTGAGAAGTTTGGTTAAATCCGTAAACGGACGAAATCCCTAGTATTAATTTATACATAATACATAATAGTGTTGAGAAGATGCTAGTTGGGGCTAAGACAAGTCATTATGGCCCTTATGAACTGGGCTATAGACGTGCCACAAAAACTTTTACAAAGTGATGCAATTCTGTCCTTAAATGCAAATTCAAGGAATAAGGAGGAGCTAATCATTAAAAAAAGTTAACTATTAAATTAGTTGAATTGTCATCTGAAACTCGGTGACATGAAAAAGGAATTTCGAGTAATCGTTGATCATTACGCAACGGTGAATTAAGCATTCAGGATGAACTAACCGTCTGTCGCTGGGAAGGAGCTTGATTTTAAGGAAGATGTGAATTGTTCTTATTTTCTTGTTTACAATCTATTTGTTAGAAAGTATAAATTAACCTTTATATTAGTATTCAAATAATAATTATAAGTACTTAAATACTTAATTAATTAGTACAAATTTCAATTCTAATTATAAAAATAATTAAGATTGGAGTATTAGTTTAAGATTAGATTTTCCTTAATTGGATTAATAGTATCTGCTTATTGACTATTTGAATATATTATTACTCAATAGTAATATTATAATTCTGATCTAATCTAAAATTATAAACGTGATTGTTAAGAAAAAACTGAACCCAACGAATTAAATTGAGCAACATCTCAAAAGTCATAGCAAGGTAGCCGTACTGGAAGGTGCTGCTGAAAAATAAAACGAAGAGTATATAACCCCCCTCCAGTTTTATAAAAAAATAATTTTTTTTTTAATAATTTAATAAATAAAAAAAATATAATTAACTTCTTAATTCTAATTAAGTTATAAGATCTTTTATAGTCGAAAATTTTAAGGAAAAAGTACTTAAATTAAAAATTTAGGGGGTTAGCTGAGTGGTTTAGCAGTAAATTTACACTTTACAGACAGAGTTTCGATTACTCTACTTCCTATATTAATTAGAAAGAATTAATAAATAATTTTCAATTGTAATTTTTACTTAATAATTATTTAAGTAAAGTATTCTCTCAACAAGTATGCCGTAATTTTAGGTAACCGGGTAAATCTTAGGCATTTATGCTTATAGCACTTAAGAGTTCGAGTCTCTTTACTTGTAATTTTCCTTTAATAATTGGATATTTTATTTATTTAATTGTTAAAAATATTAAAATTTTTAACAATTAAAAGTAGTATGATTACATATATATATAACTTAATACTTATATATATATAAATATTTAGGGCTAAATTAGAATGTTTTTATAATTAAAAACTAAAAAGTAAATTAATTTAAATATGAACTGGCTTTTTTCTACTAATGCTAAAGAAATTGGAACACTTTACTTAATTTTCTCTATATTTGCAGGTATGATAGGAACTGCATTCTCTGTTCTTATTAGAATGGAGTTAATGTCTCCAGGAGTACAAATATTATCAGGAGATCATCAATTATTTAATGTAATTATTAGTGCTCATGCTTTCATAATGATTTTCTTCATGGTTATGCCTGGTCTTGTAGGTGGATTTGGTAATTATTTATTACCTGTTCAATGTGGGGCTCCTGATATGGCTTTCCCTAGATTAAATAATATTAGTTTCTGGTTATTACCTCCTTCATTAATTTTATTATTATTAAGTTCTTTAGTAGAACAAGGAGCAGGAACAGGATGGACTGTATATCCTCCATTATCTTCTATTCAATCACATTCAGGAGGTAGTGTAGATTTAGCTATTTTTAGTTTACACTTAGCTGGGGTATCTTCATTATTAGGTGCAATAAACTTCATAACAACAGTATTAAATATGAGAACTAATGGTATGAGCTTACATAAATTACCTTTATTTGTATGGGCTATTTTTGTAACTGCTATTTTATTATTATTATCTTTACCTGTGTTAGCTGGGGCTATTACTATGTTATTAACAGATAGAAATTTTAATACGAGTTTCTATGATCCAGCTGGTGGTGGAGATCCTGTTTTATATCAACATCTTTTCTGGTTCTTTGGTCATCCTGAAGTTTATATCTTAATTATACCAGGTTTTGGTATTATTAGTCATATTGTTTCTACTTTCTCAGGTAAACCAATCTTCGGTTACTTAGGTATGGTTTACGCTATGTTCTCTATCGGTATTTTAGGATTCTTAGTATGGTCTCATCATATGTTTAGTGTAGGATTAGATGTTGATACTAGAGCTTACTTTACTGCTGCTACTATGGTTATTGCTGTTCCTACTGGTATTAAAATCTTCTCTTGGTTAGCTACTTTATATGGTGGTAGTTTAAGATTTACTACTCCATTGATCTTTACTTTAGGATTTTTAGCATTATTCACAATTGGAGGATTAACAGGAGTAATTTTATCAAATGCTAGTTTAGATGTAGCATTACATGATACTTACTATGTAGTTGCTCACTTCCACTATGTATTATCAATGGGAGCTGTATTTGCTTTATTTGCAGGTTTCTATTATTGGGCTCCAAAAATAATAGGAAGAACATATAATGAATTCTTAGGTAAAGTTCACTTCTGGACATTATTTGTAGGAGTAAATTTAACTTTCTTCC